>BQNB010111173.1:0-22404 GCA_026074375.1 Tanacetum coccineum
GAATTAAATAAATTAATTATTTTAAAAAGGTTGGAGCTTTAAACGGCGACTGGGATGATGATCAAGATATAAAAAGAGTTTGTTACTGTTTCTAGTCTTGTGATTTAGCCTTAGCTTGAGAATTCACCTCTTTTAGGAATTTTTTTACGCACTCAACATGATTTGCATTAAAGACACATTTCTGACAAGTCGAGCAAACAAAGTTTTTGAAGTCAGGAAAAACACTAGATTTCGTAAAGTGATATACTTTTTGCATAGCTTTTAACGTTACATCACTACTCTTAGATGCAGGTCAATTCCTAGATGTTTGATTATTGCTCTTAGGTTTTGGTGTACAAGTATTAAGAGTGTGGTGTGTTCTAGTAGAAGCATTTCTCTAGGTTTAAGATTCCTATTTATGTCTTGCGTCTTTTTCCTAACTTCTTCTAGATACGTAAATTATGAGCCCTTGTCATTTGATAAATCACGGTTCTAGTAACACTCCTAACCTATACCTTAACAATTGGTAATAATCACAATATATTCAATATCTATTGTTCAGTCAAAAGTAGTGTTTATTATGAGGTGAAAGTTGTTTGATTCTCGAGCAAATCAGCATATGACTAACACTAATAGAAAATTAGATAATGTTTATGATATTTCTCATCTTAAAATAAAAGTTGGACATCCCAATGAGACTGAAGCTTTTATCTCTAAAATTGGAAATCTCAAATTACCTAATGGTCTAATTTTGTTTGATGTGCTGGTTATTCCAGAATACTGTGTTACTCTTATATTTGTTCATAAACTTGCTTAAGATAATAAAATCTTTGTTGCTTAAGATGAGAGTAGATGTTATTTTTTGAATCAGGATTTGAATCTGAAAAAAGTTATGGGGATTGGTAACCAGTGTTGAACTCATTTCAACCAAACCAAATCATAATTAAACAACATATCACCTAATCTAACAAACAATCATCACTTTTAACATACAATCACTAATCATTGTATCAATCTAACAATTATCATAACATAATCATTCATCATGACAACTCCAATCACAACTTTCACAACCGACAGTCAAATGCATAACAACATCATGGCAACTGGTTTAAGGGATCGTCCACCAATGCTTGGAACAGGACGATATGGACAATGGCAATCACGGTTCTTAAGATACATTAATACAAGACCAAATGGTAATGCCTTAAGGAAGTGCATTGTCGAAGGTCCTTATACTCCAACTACTGTCGTAATTCCAGTTGTACCTGCAACAGATAATTCTCCAGAAGTTCCTGAACAAACAACAGTTGAGACTGTCCTGAATATGTCTCCGGCAAACAAAGCTCATTTTGAATCAGAAAAGGAAGCGATTCATTTGATATTGACTGGAATTGGAGATGAAATCTACTCAACTGTTGATGCATGCAGAACAGCTCATGAAATGTGGATAGCTATTGAAAGGCTACAACAAGGTGAATCTCTCAACATTCAAGATGTCAAGACCAATTTGTTTTGGGAATTTGGAAAATTCATTTCTCATAATGGAGAGTCAACGGAGTCTTACTACTCCAGATTTTACAAGATGATGAATGAAATGATAAGAAACAACTTAATAGTTGCTACAATGCAAGTCAATGTTTAGTTTCTTCAACAACTTCAACCAGAATGGTCAAGGTTTGTGACAATTGTCAAGCAACAACACGACTTGGATACAGTCTCATATCACAAGCTCTTTGACGTTCGGAAACAATATCAAAAGGAAGTTAATGAAATCCGTGCTAAAAGAATAGCCAAGAATGTTAACCCATTAGCACTTGTTGTTGCTGCTCAACCACAATAAGATCCGTACTATCAAGCACTAAAGTCTTACAGATCATATGCACCAACATCAAAAACATCACTTCCAACAAGATCTCATGCAACTACGAGACACAAAGGCAAAGAGATAGCCAAACCAATCACACCTCCATCTGAGTCAGCTTCTGAAGAAGACAGTGATCCTGAACAAGCTCAGAGAGATAAGGATATGCAAAAAAAATTTGGCACTCATTGCAAAGTACTTCAAAAAGATCTACAAACCTACCAACAACAACCTCAGAACTTCTTCAAACTCCAGAAACAAGAATGTGGATACTACTCTAAGGTACAAGAATGACAATCAGACTGGACAGTTTAGGAATCAGAGGACAGTGACTGTTACTGGGGCGAAGGAGACTGTAGACAGTCAGGTAGTGCAACAGACTAGGATACAGTGTTTCAATTGCAAGGAATTTGGTCACTTCGCTAAGGAATGCAGAAAACCAAAAAGGGTAAAAGACTATAAGTATCACAAGGAAAAGATGTTGCTGTGCAAACAAGCTGAGAAAGGTGTTTCATTACAAGCAGAGCAATCTGATTGGCTAGAGGACACGGATGAAGAGATTGATGAACAAGCATTAGAAGCACATTACAGCTATATGGAAAAGATCCAGGAGGTTCCTACTACAGACTCGGGAACTGATACTGAGCCACTAGAACAAGTACACAACGATGCTGAATATAATGTGTTTGCCAATGTGAGATAGCATTCTGAGCAACCTGAATCCACTAGTAATACATGTTTAGTGGAAAAGGATGATAGTAATGTCACTCCTGATTCACCAGATATGTGAAATAATGATATTTAGACTGACCAAAATGTTGTAGAATGTGATGATGAGCGTGTTGCGCTTGCCAATTTAATTCTAAATTTAAAACTTGATGTCGATGACAATAAAAAGATTCAAAAGCAATTAAAGAAAGTAAACGCATCACTTGCTCAAGAATTGAAAGAGTATATATTGTCATTTTCCATTCTTAAAGATATATAATGTAATATTTTTATATAAATTATAAAAATATATTTAAAAATTATAAGACTCAATTTTATTAAAACCCGACACATTTGTCGTTATCATTCATCGATCAAAACGCTATAAAAATCAATTATGTTATAAATATAACATAATTTATCATCAACAAGCTTTTGATAAAACCTAAAATGTTATAAATGTATCATGTTACTAGGGAGTTTCATGTGAGGGGTTTCATTTGGGTAGACATTTTGACGAGTTGCTGGATTTACGATTTAAAGTGCCATAGCTCCTCAAACGTTTACTACATGACCTCTGGATTATGATAGCCTGAATAGTGATACAATACTTTCACAAGTTATCAAACCAAAAACCCTTAAACTTTATAAAATAAAGTTTGTAATATCAAAAATCAAACTAAGACTTGACATGCTACCTCAGGTTGCGTGACAAAGCCGTTTAATATCATATGAGTCACTTTTGACATCAATCAAATTTCCCTGAATTAAGGTGAGTTCATAGTCCCACCTTTACATGTTTTCTAAATCATGTGGGGAGATACATGTTATAAACCATGAATACAAGTATTTTTCCAACTGTATGCTATCCTGATATATTATTGCCTAAGTTTGCCTTCACTGCCAATATTTCTTAATCATGAACCATTAGTCACTTGCAAGTGAACGTGAATATTGTGGATAGATCTATTGGGGGTGACGACTCCCACTAGTGTACCCATACATGGGGTAACCAAACGCACTATATTTAAGAACAAAGGATAACTTTGGCAAGTTACCATTCCTTAAGGACAGTTATTCCTTCAAGTCGTTAAATTAACTTTGGATGTTAATGTTTGGTTGCATGAGCTTAGGGAAATAATACTGTTTTCCATGATAATTGTATTCGTTATAATTATTACTATTACATTGACTTGTATTCAATTATTACATTTCAAACACTGTAAATTTCACTCAACCATTGTGTTGACCCTTTTAGCATATTTATCTCACATAAATGAGCAATCTATGACATGGAGTGGCATTGGACATGAGGACGTCCAAACCTGTTATCATTCAACTTTATGTTTTGAAATGTATTTTGGGACCTCTCTTTTGTAAAAACTCTGATAAATAATGAATGATAACTAAATTTTCCAAAAACGTCTCTTTTGAGTCGTTTTCTATGATTATGACTGTTGATATATGAAGTAAATTTTCCGCTGCTATATGTCAAATATGGGGGTGTTATATAAATATTTTAAAAAATGATCTTCAAATTGAAAATAAAAGTCAAATTGAGTTTTGTGAAATCTGTCAAAGAGCTAAGCAAATTAAATAACCATTTCTTTTAAGTGATCATACTTCTTCAAAACTTGGTGAACTTGTTCATTTAGATTTAATGGGACCATATAAGGTGATTAGTTATGTGGGTTTAGATATTTTTTGACTGTTGTGGACAATTACACAAGAGGTGTTTGGGTGTATCTCATTAAGTCTAAAGATGAGGTCGCTTGCTATATCTCTATTTTTTATAACTTGATTGAAAATCAGTTTAAAATAAATATTAACGTCTTTAGAAGTGACAATGGTACATAATTTGTTAATCAAACAGTAAGCAAGTTTTTCAACCGAATTAAGCACCTCTTCACTAGCTACCGCATCTTGCTTCTTTTTACCACTAGTACTGGCATTATTCCTATTAGATACGAGTCTATAAAGTTGTTTAATTGGTTTAAAAGCCTCCTTTACGGATTTTTTATACTTATAAGCTCCCAGATGTACGTGTTGTAAGAATGGAAACCTCCTAGATGTATGTGTTGTAAGGTTTTTGGTCATGTTCGGGAGGACTTTCCTAAGAATAAAGTCTCAGATGTTGTGAAGAACATGAAGAAGCCTAGCTAAACTCATAGAGTTGTTCCGGTTGGTTCTAAAGTGGGATTTCAACCAACTAAACAAGTGTATAGATAGGTTTTAAAAATGAACAATGTCAGCACTAGTGGTAATAAGAAGAAAGATGCGGAGCCTACAAAAGAAGTTGATGTGGGTACAAATGGTGGGACTTCAAATCTTACTAGTAAAAAGGCCAATTCTAGTGGATCCGAATGCGGAATCTAATAGTACTAGTACTACCCCTATTATTGGGAAAATTGATAAAATGGAAAGACTTATTATTGATGGGACGGCTACCCTTGTGGATGATGAGGGTATACCCTTGACAACGGTTGACTCTTCGGGGGATCATGATAGTGATGATGAAGTTGCATCGGTTGATAATGATATGACTAATTTTTTGGCTTCAAAGGATGTTGGTTATGGTACTAATAGTCTATTGGAACAATGGAAGGAATCTTATGGGAATGGGGAATACGATTATGACCCATACAATAATGATATGTATGAAGGTCGTAAGAAGAAATAGTTTTTGTTTATTTTGTAGTCTAGTCTCTTTGTGTTCCTTCCTTTAAGAAAGTGGTTTTAGCCTATGTAACGGGCGGAGATGTGAGACCCACCCTCATCCTTTATACTTAACTGTTTATTGGTGTAATAAAAGTTACCGAGGAAACCCTTTACCAAAAAAAAGATAACATAAAGGTTACTCAAAAAGCTACGAATGATATGTATGATAATCCTCGAACCAACATGTAATGTCGAATCGATTTAAGAAACCTACCGTACAACAGGTCGCCGACACCTGGTCTTCGATCACCACCTTCGTTGTTTGTTTTAGCATAGCGATGGTTTGCATGAAGATCCAACATCATTTTCATATGATGGTGCTGAAGAATTGTTCAAGAAAAAATGATGGTGGTGAAGATGGTGATATTTGGTTATATATAATCTTCAAAGAGTAACTGAAAATATGAGAAGGTAGAACATTTGAAACGCCTTCGTTTATCGTTGAATAATGCTATTATTAATTGTTGGACCAAATGAAACCGTTGAAATAAATACAACATGCAAGCAAATCAATGTTTATTAATGGATGTTTCAAGTTTGGCCACAATGGACCTTAGATACATTAATCACAATGGACTCAAGCTTTAGATAGATGAGATTAATTCACCTTATGCCACAAACTTAAGAAATTAATCACGTCAAAATAAACACATAAACACCCAATCTACTTTATGGCATTAATGATCATATTCAAACATGAAACTCAATTTGCATAGCTTATGCCATTAATGCTTACATTCAAACATGAAACTCAACTTTTATATATATATATATATATATATATATATTGATATGATGATTTTTATCCCATCATATACTTTCAATCTTTAAAAACTGTATTCAACACAATTTGTGTAAATTCTTGGTCTTTAGGTTGGTATAATTTTTTTCGTTTGCAAGATTATGAGTAAAGAAGAGAGATGTAACACAACACTTAGATTAGGGATCGGAGTGGAGGTTAAAAGAGAGAAGCAATTAAAACAAAAGACGTTGGGGTTTACGTTGGATCTTGCATTGCCGGTACATCCAAAGGTCGAAGTTACTAATCATGGAGATTGTGATCATAAGCATGAAGAAGAAAAATATGATCAAGATTCATGTAGTTCTAAAAC
The DNA here is from genome assembly GCA_026074375.1 of Tanacetum coccineum. Classification (NCBI taxonomy): domain Eukaryota; kingdom Viridiplantae; phylum Streptophyta; class Magnoliopsida; order Asterales; family Asteraceae; genus Tanacetum; species Tanacetum coccineum. The sequence goes on from BQNB010111173.1 coordinate 6,382, forward strand.
CATAGATGACCTCGAAGATAAAGAAAAGAGAGGTACAAAGAGAAGTGATTCTAGCAACTTGGATGTTTATCACGACAATAGTGGTGGATCAAGGAAGAAGCTAAAACTTACCACAGAACAAATTACCATGCTTGAAGATAGGTTCAAAATCCATAGTACCCTCAATACGGTATGCTCTTGTTCAGTTGTTTAGAACACTCTAATCGCTTTATATAGATGGTGTTATACAGATAAGACAAGACAGTTATAGATGCTGTTAACAACAATTTTTGTATCTACTTGTTTTGCAATTTATATGATTCTGGAAAATAAAGTAGCCCTAGCTCTTTGTCTAAGTAAAGAAAAACTTCGTTAACAGGACATACTATAAATTTATTTTGTATGATACATCTGAAACTATGATGGATAAAATGCTCATGGTATGCTCTCATAGGTGTCAAAAATTGATTCCTAGATGGTTAGAGGGGACAAATGATGTGAATTTTGTTATACGCCTTGCAACTCCTTTTTTCTAGCTCATTTCTAGTTGCGTTCGATTGAACTTTCCTTAAAATAACGCTCATCAACAAATTAAAAAAATTAAAAAAAATCCTATGTGAATTGAACATATATATGGAAGATAAGAATGATTTGCTTTATGACTGTTATTTGCCTTTAATCTAAATCTCTTTAGCTTTCAAATTTTGTATAACTTCATTTTGATCATACACCAAAACATGATAATGATAATCAAAAACCAAAAAGCATTTAGGTTTGACATCTATGAAATTATAAAATGATTGGAAATAATTGTTTTTGATTGCAGGGACAGAAACAAGAACTTGCAAAGAAGTTGCATCTTCTTCCTAGACACATAGAAGTTTGGTTTCAAAACAGAAGAGCAAGGTTTATTTACTTGCTGTCACAGTGCACACACATAAATACATTCTTTTCAAAACATTACTTAGAAAGATGATGAAACCCTAACGACCGGTTGATAAGTGATATTTTTTCATATTCATAGAGATCACCTGAAAAATATATTGAGCCAAATTGATAAGTTGGATGTTTCTGTGATCAATCGGATTGTTTGGATCAATAATCCTATATCTGCTTGTGCAAACTTTATAATCTCCTAATTTCTCTAGATCCTTGCTAGTAAAATCAGAGTCAACAAGAACAAATTAATGACTAATAGAACTTTTTAGAATTTCGAGCTGTAAGTAGTTGGATTTATCTAAAACATTGCACCTTAATCAAATTACAAATATTTTTTTTTTCAGATTCATTGTATTTAAGAATTAGTGACGTTTTATCAGCAAAAACTTGCAAAACTGAAAAAGGAAATTGTTATAATTATTCAAGAACACGAATAAGTGAATAATAACAGATGCAAGTATGACTTTTTATCCTACATAGTATTCACATAATTAAACACGGGGATACGTTTATTTATTCAGATTATAAAAACGATAAATCCTTTAGATTCGTATAAAAAGATTGATGATCATATGGTACAGGACAAAGTTAAAGAAAATCGAACAAGAATGTGCTTTATTGAAGAAATGCTGTGAACCTAAATGGAAGATAAAACGAAGACTGAAGAAAGAGCTTCGAGAAGCCCGGTGTTCATCAAAGCTTGATCATCATCAGCAGCAGCCACAACTTCCACCATCTTTCTACATAAGATATTCCTCTAAGACGGAAACATGAGATATGATTGTTTTCAATAAATAATATCAACTATAGGTTTTGTCTAGGGTTTTATGCTAGTTGTTAATAATTTATCATACTTGTCATCATGTTTTATACCCCACAAAACATAAAAATTGAGGTTTTCTATTTACAATGATGAATAAATCATGAGATATGATTGAGTTAACAATTTTCTTAATTGAAAGGTTTAAATTTTTAGGTTTTCTAGATATAATAACAAATAAATTATCTCTCGTCGTCCTTACATAACTGCTTAGGAATTTTAGTTACTGCAGACGTGTTTAAAAATCTATTTAATGAATCATATATAACAAATTTTGATGTGAATATATATCAACTATTTTCATAAAAATCTATTTGCACTATTTTGAAAAATCAACGTCCGTGAAAAATCATAAACAAAAACAATCATCATGATCAACATCATCCGATCATATATATATCAGATGCAAGACGAAAGTTGACAAAGATAAATTGACAATCACATTGACAAGAATGATAATAGATTGCTAAAGATGTAAATCACGTTAACAATGGCGGAGCTTATATAGGGCAGGCAGGGGTGCTGGACCCCCCTAAACATCTTGTCGTTAGTAGCAAATTTTTTTAATTGTACGACGGCCTTGATTGTTTTCAATAAATAATATCAACTATAGGTTTTGTCTAGGGTTTTATGCTAGTTGTTAATAAATTATCATACTTGTCATCATGTTTTATACCACACAAAACATGAAAATTGAGGTTTTCTATTTACAATGATGAATAAATCATGAGATGTGATTGAGTTAAACAATTTTCTTAATTGAAAGGTTTAAATTTTTAGGTTTTCTAGATATAATAACAAATAAATTATTTGTCGTCGTCCTTACATAACTTAGGAATTTTAGTTACTGCAAACAAAATCTATTTAATGAATCATATATAACAAATTTTAATATGAATATATCAACTATTTTCATAAAAATCTATTCGCACTATTTTGAAAAATCAACGTCCGTGACATAAACAAAAACAATCATCATGATCAACATCATCCGATCCTTTATATATCAGATGCAAGACGAAAGTTGACAAATATAAATTGACAATCACATTAACAAGAATGATAATAGATTGCTAAAGATGCAAATCACGTTAATGCAAACAACGGAGCTGCAAGTTACACTCTTGATGCGAAGAATATATAAATAAAACGATCGTCATCATCGAATTCTGCATCAATGTCGGCATGGTATTCATTAAGGATTTTCTGCATCGTCGAATTATGCATCATCATAATTTTTCTGCATCTTCGTCATCATCAAACTTTATTCTACAACGTCAATATCATCGTAATCATCCGTCATACATCGATTCCTGCATCACACCATCATTGAGCATCAACAACATCACTGACCACAATCATCATCATGGATTTCGATATTAATCATCGTCGATCTTCATAGTTGTTTATAATACACAGAAAACGAGAGTCGAAATCATAAATAAGAATACATGCATATCGAAGAACAGTAATCATATTGGTTGTCAACCTGAGATTAAAAATAGATGTCATGTGATTCAGGGGTCCTTTCTCATAAAAGACTAATATGCTTTCACTTTCCACTGTACCATTTATGTTGTCCATCCTTGTGTGGACAAGTCTTCCTTGTATTGCAGCCAAAATTTGATTTATGTGTTTGAAGGGTATGAGAATACAAACAACCTCATTCCATGTTACTCTCATTGAATAACTTTATACTTCCTTTGATTAGGTAATTGTGGGACAGTATCTGGTATATTGACCTTTTTTTTGTTGCCCGGATTCTATCAGTACACAATGGCAAGCCATTGACCAAACACCTGACTTATCAAAACAGCAACTTTAAGTTGATATTTAGATTTGCTTTCTAACACGGTTTAGTAGAATTGTTAGGATTTTACCAATTCTAGTTAACCTCAATTAAATAACGAGTACGCAGCGGGTTGGATCTTGTTTGTTATTATTGGTTAACCTCATAAAATTAAAAAAGTAATTCACTAAGATTTTGTTTATTGAGTTAAATCAATAAACTATTATGAGATCTTGATTATTGAACTTAACGGTTAAATTACCGTCTCTATGGTACGCTCACACTACACGTTAGACGAGTACGTTAGGATGCTAGCGCTTGCTTCACGAATAAATACCACTAACAAAATAGGGTTTGGTATGCTTGTTTTCTCTGCAATTCGTACGATCCGGGAAAAACAACCCTTGCTGGTTTTCTTTTGTAGCCGATTATTTAAAACTAAGGATAAGAACATATTATGACTTTGCAATGCGTTGTAAATAAACATGCATGAGATTATTCATGCTTTTATTTTACAAGCGTATGATATTGTTTCCTTTTCCAAACTTTGGGGTTTAAATTCAAGCATGCATAGGGTGATATGGGTATAAGGTATGTTGTATGCTTGTTTGTGATGGATGAATAGAATGAGAGGAGGATAAGAGGTATGGGTGTTTATATAGCACTTCAACCCTAGTTGTAGATCAACTCTAAAGATAATCTTCAACTTCCTAGCTTATCCCAACTCTATCATTATCACAAATAATTTGCACACAACCCTTCTTCTAGAATCCTCCAAAATCAGCCACTTTTTGGAGGAGGACAAGGGTTTTCGTTTTCGATACTTAAGCCCTTCTCTTCTGTATTTAACGAGTATTAAGTTAGTTAATAACGTCTAACAGTTAACTAACGATCGTCAAATAAATATCGTAAAACATATTATATATTTAATAAATATAAACGAGTTACATATATTAAATAAACAATAAACGTACTCTTCGTGTATCTGTGTGTGCCCCCGATAGGCTCATATATTTCTAGCCATATAAATGTTACACGTAACGGCCACAAACCAACCGCTCTCACTTGGGAGTTAGCGTAGTACATATGTTTAACTAACAATAGAAGGTGTCTAGGAACACTATATTGCTCCTAGAAATACCTAAGTTATGGTTTCAAGAAACATATTAGTATAATGGTTTATAGATTTAGGGTTTTAGTAGAAAGTTAGGGTTATGAGAGCATACCTTGGATGAGAGCCTAGGTGCCCCTTATATTCTCACCAAACCCTAATGGGCTTTGTCCCATTAATTAGGTGAATAACCAAGAGGCCCCACCGTTTATTTTAATAACTAGTGGGCCCCTCTCCTGATCATAACTCGTTCGTAACGGGTGTTATAAATACCTGCGCGCGTGTGCGCTTGTTGGACCTCATGGGCCTAAATCCTTGTCGTGATAACCCATATGTTATGGGCTTCCCCGTAGGCAGTATCGTTTGGGCCTTGGAAGCCCGTATTGGTGTCGCTATGGCCCAAGCGTCATGGGTCCAGGTGTAAATAGTATTCACGGGTCGGGTGCATGACCCGATGTTAGACTATACGTCATCAACGTGTAATAAGGAATTGCGCATTATTATTCTAAAGATAATGTTTCAGTAAGCAGAAAGGCAACATGTTATCATATAGAATAAGATCCAGTGATCCTTAACACTATGGTTGTTCATATTCAGAAAGTAATGAATTATTTCAAGGCAAGCTAGAAATAATATGAGTACCTAACAAGGAAATAAAGTTTGTTGCTCCCACTGAATTAGACAACATTACATGTATGTCTTTTCAGTAGTAAAATGAAAAGCTCCCACTAGATTTGTCAACATTGTAAGTGTTACATCACCAGTAGAAAGCAAATAGAGATTTATTTACTTTCCTACTCTCTTAGAATGCCTACAAGTAGCAATGTACTTAGGTATTGTACAAAGTATATGAAGTTTTACTTATGTAGATGAGGGACTAGCCATTCATGCTTCCATTAACATGAACATTTAGCATGCAATTCCTCCTTAATCGGTCTGCATAGCCACAAGGGGGTTTAGCACCTTAAGGAATAAAGTGAGTGTAAGAAAAATACCTAGAAGACATGTTAGTAATTTTCTTTACTCGTTGTAGCTCTCTTATTAACATTTAAGACTCATACATCATTTTGACAAGTGCAAGATGCCATTATTTTGTTAGCTATAGAAAAAATGTTCTCTAGTTACACAAAATATGTTTTCTTTCAAAGATTTCAAAACTGAAAGAGGGTAATGAAAGATTGAAAGTGAGTTTAAATATAATGAGAAAAATTCAATTGTAATCCTATCTTAGTTTTGTCAAGCAAGGAAAAGAGATAGGAGTAAGTCTTTCTCTTTCTTACAAGGAAAGGAGACTAGGTTTGTCTTTTCAAGAAAAACAAACTTTCGTTTACGACTTATGTTGGAATAACACAATTAATCACAATATAGAAAGTTCAATTTCAGTATTATGATAATTAATTCTTTTAGAAATTAACTACCCATTCTTTTAAATAAACAATTATTATGCTCAATGTTTCATCCGATTTACAAATAGCCCACAAGAAAAGACTGTAAATGATGCGCGGGCCATTAATGACTCTATGATTGGGTTAATGGATATTTTGGGCTAAGACTCTTGGATTGTCAGTCTTTAAACATTAAATTACAAACTTCTAAAATTTTAATAAGACAACATTGTTTTATGATATATATCTTTAAGATTACTTTAAAAAAGGAGAGGAAATCGTGACCCTTACAAATTATAATTTGTTATATAATAAAGCAAAACCTTAATTAGGAACTTTTGTATTTTAAGAAAAAAGAATGTTTCTTTATTATGTAATATTCTTTTAATTATAATCATTTATTTAAGTATGTTTAATTAAAAAAACTTAAATAATTCCTTATTTACCAAAAATATTTGTAAATTTGTGTTTTAAAGAAAATTAAGCTAAAAAATGTGTGTGTCAAAAATAAAAAGATAAAAACTTGTGAGAAGGCGGGGTAATATACAATTATTAAGGGTGTCATTTGAAACAAATGTAAAATACACAATCACCCCAATTAGATGATTAATAATCCTTATCCAAAATCAAATTCACTAAATTCACTAGAGAATAGGTCCAGAACAAAATTAAACACTAAATCATTGAAGTTTAAGCTTTTACAGTAGAATATCATGTGATTTCTGTTTCGACAATATATAAACAAAGAAACTTTCAATAAACAACTCTGCATGAGTAGTTCACTAGTTCTCATATTTGAACTGCATTTGTATTGGTAAAGATGATAATAGCCAATCTGCTATAATGTTATGCAGTGTTTAATAATATGTTTAGTATGTTGGCCAAGAGAATGAAATCTCTATAATATGTATTTCAAGTGTGATTTTGATCTAAAACTGATTTGATTTTGACTCATATAGTGATCAAATATATCAAATACCGTATATGGATCATTATTTTGATTGTTAGAGCGTTCTATTTAAATATAAGTTTCACAATAGAAGTTACTTATGCTTTGAAGACTTATCTAGAACAAACAAAAATAGCAATTTAGTTAGACCTGATAGTTTAATTAAAATAAGTTTCTTATGTGTGTAATGACTGTAATCGCATACGAGTATGACCATTGAAAATTTTCATTTTTAGCTTTGCTTTTTAGGTACCCTATATCACACCCCGCCAAGGCGGAAACGCGAGGCGTAACAAGATAGGCATCATCACAACACATTGGTGTCAACAATAGAGAGTAACTAGTAATGCAACTAAATAAAATCCAAAGTGTTATGACGACACCTAACACAAGAGTGGTCTTGTATTGAGGTTAATCGCACACACAATACATAGACATAGAAAATAAATCCAAACATAACACCATGATAAATCAAAATAACCAAAGTACGAAAATATAAAATGTAGTCTCTAGCAAAGAAGGTTCCAAAATGCAGGTAATCCTAAAGTCCCTCTAGCCACGCAAATTAGCCTCCTTAGCCTCACTATGCTCACCTGAAAATGATACTTTAAAATGTCAACAATAACGTTGGTGAGATTCACATGTTTAACACAAATTACTTATTCTTGCTGTGAATTATAATTATTAGGACATACAAGAATATTATACACAAATGCAACAATTAAAAATCATCACACAATTAATTACACATTCGGGCTTAGATTATCACTGACACTATAAGCAACCAAGCTCACGCAGAATGTACCACACAAACATAGGATAGGTGTATCCCTCCATTCCATCCTAGGTAGGCATACCCCTCCAACCAACGGGCATTTGGTCCAATGGGATGGAGGTTTCACCCTCCTAGGCAATGTCTCATGTTCGAGTCTTGTCTAGGGCGATAGGGGTTTCCTCCCGCGTGTGTAAAAGGAAGGGTGCCATTGCCTTCTGGGCTGGACCCAACCTGGTTGTGTGGGCTCGCTACGCCTTCTGGGCTAGGGGCCATGTAGCCACAAATTGTCGTTCCAAAAAAAAAGGCGTACCCCTCCAATCCATCATGGGTGGGCGTACCCCTCCGATCCAACAATGAATACACATAAGTTATACAATATCAAGTATGTCCGAAAACAAATTTAAACCAATATTCGCAGCATATAAAACATTTCAAACAACTTAATATCATTTTCACCCCAAAAAACATATGAATACTCACCTGAAACTTTTCAAATGCGCACGAAAATTCGAGCAAAATCTACACAATACAACTAACAGGTTACTCATGATCAAGACTTTATAGTCCTAACTCATGTAACATTTCTATTGATGGAGTTCTAATGTCTAACCTACACTTGTAGACTTCCCACTACGTGACCCGAACCTTATTTAAACCCAAAACTCTTTTTATCCCTATATTCAATTTCCTAGATTATGGCAGAATTTTGTAGTCACTTCACGATCACTAATACAATACTAAATGACCCAATTAGACCTTCATACTGCATTTCGACATCACAAAGTGTCCAGAAATTGACCTGATTGGACCACTCAAAAGTTTGGCTTAACCAGACCCATTTAGACACATGGGAAAAATCTACAAAAATTCCAAAAATTCATAGACATCTTGAACTTACTACTGCAGCAATCCCATCAATTAAAAAGATGTTTTGATATGGTTTTCGACCTCGTAATCACAACCCAGAATGTGCCCCTAAAACTTAGATTCGACAACGAATATTGTAAAATTATTTTAACTCACATCCACTCACTTTTAATTCATGAAACCACATGGGTTGAAAAGTAGACTCTCTGTAGATAATTTTAGGCTCAAGAAAATTAATAAAAGCTATTCGTATGACCGAGTTATGACTCTCGTAAGGTGACCTAAAATTCTGCCCAAAATTCAATTACGAATTTATCACTATTAAGCCTAATTAAACTCTCCCACATCCTAATTAACACCCCTAATCATTATTATATAATCACTACTTCATTAATACAAAACTTAATTAGCCCTAATCCATCAATTTATTAATTACATAATTAAGACAAGGATTTAAAACATAACTTGATTAATAGAAGAAAGATTTAATAATTTTTAGAATTGGTAAAAGATGATCAAACCTTGTTTCTTGAAAGTTTAAAAAAATTCACAAATGGCTGCTAGGGTTTTGGAATGGTTCGACTGAAAGAAAAAAAATGGGGATACAGTTTTGTTTTTATAAAAATATTGATTTTGAGTTGGACATGGGCTTTGACTCTTTCCCCCCTTCTTTTCTTGATGAGCTGATCCAACATCACCCCCACCCCTTTATCAAAATTAATTTTTTTTATTTATTTTATAAAAATATTTGGCCCCCCTTTTATTCTTATATTTTTTTTATAAAACTACTTATATTAACTACACTACTTAATTATTTTTACACACTCTTTTAAATACACAACTTAAATTTTAAGACATATTTACTACTATAATTTACCAACTAAATTTATTTATTACATCCTAATTAAATTATAAAATCTTAATACACTAAATAATCTATACCCGAATCAATGGTTTACACTCGATATCACTAAATTCTCAATCGCTTCAAATGCTCAAATGCGCTAAGGCTCAAACGCACTTATATTCCAAGATCACTATCAACTACGAAATAGAATGACTAAATCATTCATTTCTATACTCGCAAGCACATATCAAAGCACACATATCATATCACATAAATCACAAAAATAACTAACGCACATAACTTAAAACACCTAAAGCTAGCTAGGTTAACACTAACGGTTAAACTAACCTTGCTAAGTCACGGTTGTCACATTCTCCCCTACTAAAAGAAATTTCGCCTTGAAATTTAGCTAGTTTTATCAACACGTTCAGCGAACAAATTCAGAAATTTAGACTTCATAAAGTCCTCCCATTCCCATGTATACTCAAAACCACATTTAAAATTCTAACGAACCTTGACAACCAAAATCCTACTACGCTTTAACTTTTTAACTTCTTGATCCATGATCTCGATAGGTTCTTCAACAAAACAGAGAGTTTTATCGACCCTACTCTCTTCCAATGGCACATGCAGGCTTGCATCCGCTAAACACTTCTTCAACTTCGATACATGTAATGTATCGTGTATACCATTCAACTCCTGAGGCAATCTTAACTGATAAGCAACTGAACCTATTATTTCAAGAATCTTAAACGGTCCTACGTATCTCGAAGCTAATTTACCTTTCTTCTCAAACCGTACCGCACACTTCTAAGATGACACTTTTAAAAACACTCGATCACCCTCCTCAAATTCCAACGGCCTTCGCCTATTATCAATATAGCTCTTTTGACGATCTCTAGCTGCTTTGAGTCTCTCATTAATTATCTGTCTTTCTTTCCAAATGCACTACACCTTTCCAAGGTGACACTTTCAATAAAACTTAATCACCAACTTCAACTCTAAAGGTTTAAGCCTATTATCATCATATCTCTTTTGGCGATATCCTGCCGCTTTGAGCCTTTCCTTAATCAATACTACTTTATTAGTTGTCTCTTGTACCAATTCTACTACTTTATAGGTAGTTTCCTGCACCATTTCCAGACCAATCACTCGATTCTCTATGACTTTAGCCTGGACAGGTGACCTACACTTCCTTCCATACAATGCTTCAAATGGAGCACATCGAATACTAGAATGATAACTAATATAGGAAAACTCTGCTAAAGGTAGATGAGTATCCCAGCTGCCACCAAAATCGATCACGCACGCCCTTAAAGTGTCCTCTAATTTCTGAATTGTACGCTCACTTTGTCCATCTGTTTGAGGATAATAAGCCATACTCATATCCAATCTTGTTCCTAAAGCTTTCTGTAAATCATCCATCTCGATCAGAAATGATCGATACAGGTACTCCATGTCTTGCCACAATGTTCTCTATGTAGATTCTTAACAATTTCTGCATACTATAATCTTTACGTGTCACCAGAAAACGAGCCAACTTGGTCAATCTATCAACTATTACTCAAATTGTATCATACCCACTCCTCGACCTTGAAAACTTAGGGATAAAGTCCATAGTGATTTTGTCCCATTTCCACTCGGGTATCTCTGGCTGCTGTAGCAAACCCGATGATCTCTGATGTTCAGCCTTTACTTTTGAGCAAGTCAGACACTTGCTAACGTATGTAGCTGTATTCTTCTTCATACCTGGCCAACAATATATGTCCCTTAAATCATAATACATCTTATCAGCTCTTAGATTAATAAAGTATCTCGTAGCATAAGCCTCATCTATAATCATAGTCCTTGCATTACCAATTAAAGGAACCCATATTCTAAATCCATAAAGTATAACCCTCTATCACCATTCTTTTCCATTTACTGATCCAAGCTACCAGCATTTCTGCTAGCGCGTTCTCTTCCTTGATCGCCTCATTCTGAGCAGCCAGCAACTTTTCTTTAATGCTATACTGAATGGTCATAGAGATTGCTCACACACGCTTTGGTTTCACTCTTTCCTTCCTACTCAACGCGTCACCCACTACATTCACCTTACCAGGATGGTAGCGAATCTCACAATCGTAATCACTAAACAATTCAATCCATCTTCTTTGGCGCATATTTAACTCCTTCTGGTCGAATATATGCTGAAGACTCTTATGGTCGGTATAGATAACACTTTTCGTTCCGTACAAGTAATGTCTCAAAATCTTAAGAGCGAAGACCACTGCACCCAACTCCAAATCGTGTGTGGTATAGTTCTTTTCATAAATTTTCAATTGCCTCGATGCATATGCAATCAGTTTACCTCTTTTCTTGAGCACACATCCCAATCCTTGATTGTCCTTCAATGTGAATGCAGGTGATGATAATATTGGTGAATTGCACAAATTGTCCTTCAAACTCTGAAAAGCTTCCTCTTGTTCCACTCCTCACTCGTACTTATGATTCTTCTGAGTCAGTGAAGTAAGGGGCTTACCAATCTTGGAAAAATGTGCGATGAAACGTCGATAGTAACCAGCCAATCCCAGAAATGACCGTATTTCTGACGGTGTCTTAGGAGCCTTCCAATTCTTTACCGCTTTGATATTGCTTGGGTCCACATGAATACCATTGCTATTAACCACATGCCCGAGAAAATGTACTTCCTGTAATCAAAACTCACACTTAGAAAACTTGGCAAACATTCTCTCCTTCTTTAGCAGCTCCAAAACCAATTTCAAATGAATCTCATGCTCCTTCTTGGATTTCGAATATATTAGGATGTCATCGATGAACACAATGAAAACTTTATCTAGAGACGGCTTGCACACCTGGTTCATTAAATCCATGAAAACCGCTGGTGCATTTGTCAACCCGAAAGGCATAACTGTAAACTCAAAGTGTCCATAACGCGTCTAAATGTTGTTTTTGGAATGTCTTCTTCGTGTACTCTCAGTTGATGATATCCAAATGGAAGATCTATCTTAGAGAAATAACATAATCCTTGCAGTTGATCAAACAAGTCATCAATTCTGGGGAGAGGATAACAATTCTTGACAGTTAACTTGTTCAATTCTCGTTAGTCTATGCACATATGAAATCACAAATCGTTCTTCTTAACAAATAACACAGGTGCTCTAAACAAAGAATGACTTGGTCAAATAAATCCCTTATCCTGCAATTCTTGAAGTTGCTCAAACAACTCTTGCATTTCTGAAAGGGCTAATCGGTATGGAGACTTCGCAATCGGCGTCGCTCTTGGAACTAAGTCTATGCGAAATTCTACTTGTCGTTGAGGTGATAGTCCCGTTAAGTTCTCGGGAAACACTTCAGGGAAATCTCGTACTATAGGGATATCTTCTAGTTTTTGCTCCTTTAATTTTCTACTATTTAGGGAGGTTGAAATTTTTAGTGCACGTTCCCCCTGAACCAGAAGTATCTCATCAGTCTAGTTTGCACCCACGGATAATCCTATCGACTTCTACATTTTTACCATCAGCCACTTCTATCACATAACTAGGTTTCATAATACTAGGTTTCACAATTAATAAGGACATGAATTTAGTGGAGATGAAGCTAAAGTCAGCTCCAGAATCAAACAGTAAAGTAGCAAATTGATCGTTTAAAGAAAATGTACCCATCACAACTTTAGGATCTTGAAGAGCGCCGATTGCATTTACATTGAAGGCCCTTCCTCTAGCTTGAAGGCCCTTTCTAGGAACTTTTAGAGGTCGCTCTCAAATCTTATGCTATTGATCTATGGTGTAACGCTCCCGGACACATTATTCTGCTGCGACCCAATTTGGGGGTGTTACACTGTATCTAAATTAAGAGTACCTGCACTTATAGAAAGAGTTTGTATGCTTTCATGTGGGTTAGAGATATCTGCATTAGAACCATGTGGGGGTTCACTAACAACCTTGGTTGTGCTAGAGGCGAATAACTTTCCAGGAGGAACCCACATAATACCATCAGTCTTAAAAAATATACATTTGGATTGCCACCTAAGACAAGATCTATGCGACGTTTTCTCATGCACTATAGAAGACTTCTTAAGAGAAAAACTATGTCATGTGAAGATTTGCAGGTTTCTGAGTATGACTCTTCTGTTCTACAAGTTTGTTACTGTTTCTAGTCTTAGGTGATTGAGCCTTAGCACGAGAATTCACCTCTTTCAGGAATTTTTTTACACACTCATCATGATTTGCATTAAAGACACATTTCTGATAAGTCGAGCAAACTAAGTTTTTCGAGTCAGGAAAAATACTAGAATTCCTAAAGTGATATGCTTTTTGCATAACTTTTAACGTTACATCACTACTCTTAGATGCAAGTCAATTCCTAGATGTTTAATTATTGCTCCTAGGTTTTGGTGTACAAGCATTAAGAGTGTGGTGTGTTCTAGTATAAGCATTTCCCTAGGTTTAAGATTCCTATTTATGTCTTGCGTCTTTTTCCTAGCTTCTTCTATATAGTAATTATGAGCCATGTCATTTAGACCATACGGTTCTAGTAACACATCCTCACCTATACCTTAAAATAGGTAATTATCACATATATTCAAACAATATTGTTCAGTCAAAAGTAGATGTTAATGAGAAAATTGTTAATTCTCAAGCTAATCAGCATATGACTAACACTAATAGAAAATTAGATAATGTTTATGATATTTCTCATCTTAATTTAAAAGTTGGACATCCCAATGAGACTGAAGCTTTTATCTCTAAAATTGGAAATCTCAAATTACCTAATGGTCTAATTTTGTTTGATGTGCTGGTTATTCCAGAATACTGTGTTACTCTTATATTTGTTCATAAACTTGCTTAAGATAATAAAATCTTTGTTGCTTAAGATGAGAGTAGATGTTATTTTTTAAATCAGGTTTTGAATCTAAAAAAAAGTTATAGGGATTGGTAACCAGTGTGGTGGTTTATACTATTTTAATGATCAAGGTATTAATTCCAATGTGTGTAATTCTACCTATACTAGTTGTTTGACTCAGCATGACTAGCATCGCAGCTTGGCCACCGTTCAAATTCAGTGTTAAATTATAACAACCCACAATTTTCATCAATGTAATTATCCATCTATTAATTTAGATGCAATTTTCAAGAATGTAATATCTACTTATTAAATTAAGTACAACCATTTTCACGGGAATATTTTTTGCTTTATTCCGCCTATTGTGCAACGTAACTTGCATAACTAACTAAACGAGCTCACGCAACAACCAATGCCAACTATAACTATTTATATCATGTAAACATCCTAATATGTCAATTCTATGTTCTAATATCATTTTACCAAATACATTATCAATTTAACGTACCATTTACAACTCTATTTCAAAACAAACAAGATACGTTCACATTTATTCCAAAAACCCTAATTTCATGTTGAAACAAGTGTACAAATGTCTAAAGTAAGTGAACACATTATTTTTGAATGTATTTTCCATCCTAAACCCTAGTACAACCTACTAAAACCCAATGTACAAGTTAAACATGCATAGAACTCAAACTAGGTCATTTTCCCTCCTAAATCATGTTTATTTCTTACCACCACTTTAACACAAGTTACAACACTTAAAAGCATAACATCTAAACCCTAAACCTAAACTCTAATTCGTCCTAAAACCCTAAACCTAAACGAAAACCTTAAACCTAAAACTAACCCTAATTCAAAAATTCCTAAAACTAACCTAACTCGCACCTCAAGCACCTCAAGCACCATGTAAGCCGAAACACACACACACTTTCAAACACATCACAAAAACTTATCACACACCTCTAAATCATGTACTAGCAGAAGTAAGGAAGCCAAGGAAGAAGTTTAAGCTATTTAGGAAGCCAAGGATTAACAAAAGAGAATTCCTTGAATCATCTTAAAGCCATTCGACCCATTTCTACCATATTCGATCCATTTCAAGCTCAAGTAAGCTCATAACTTGTTCAATAAGCTCATGTTTTGTTTTATATCTTTAATAAGCTCATATGGATAATGTATAATCTTTTTGTTTAAGCCTTTAAACCTTAAACCCACACGCATGGTTTTCCTAAACCATATTCACCATATAAAACCCTAAAAAGCTCTTTTCGTGTATCTAATAAGCTAAAAGCCATAAGATGATGTATTAAGCTATTTTAATAAGCTCATTTATCATATCTATTAGCATTGAAACTAACACTAGTACAAAAAGTGGTATTGGTCACACCAAAAATGTGTGACTATATACATATAGTCACATACGCGAAAAGTTTTGTGTGTGACAAAAGGTCGCGCGGCCGTAGGTCACCTACGGTCATGCATTCGAGTTAGTCACACATAAGAAAGCTTTAGTGTCCGTATCCACGTTTTGTGTGTGACTAAATAGGTATAATTTAGTGACTGTAAACAATGTACAACCAACAAAGCATGTTTTTTTGTATATTTAGTCACATACAATTAAACATAGAGTGGCCAAAAGTGTTAATATGTGTGACCATATGGTGTTTAAAGTGAAAAAATGTGTATTTTGTGTGACTATTGTTCATCCAAT
>BQNB010111174.1:0-22404 GCA_026074375.1 Tanacetum coccineum
GCTTTATATGGTCTACATCAAGCTCCTAGAGCCTGGTATGAGACCTTGTCTACCTACCTATTAGAAAATGGATACAGAAGAGGAACTATAGATAAAACTTTGTTCATCAAGAAGGACAGAGGTGATATCCTATTAGTGCAGGTGTATGTTGATGATATCATCTTTGGGTCTACAAAGAAGTCTTTATGTTAGCCTCAATTTATTGAGTCGAACAAGGAAGCTCGGTCACTCTACGATGGAGCTTCGGTCTTTAATTAGTTAACGTTGTAATAGAATATTATCGGGAATCGGGCTCGATAGTTAATCTAATATTATGTTTCGGGATTAATCTCAAGCAAAACCCGAGCCCGGGTCCTAGTTAAATATCCCGCGCGTCACATTAAATGTGTAGGGGTATATATATATTTAGATATTTTCTAAAAATATCTAAATATATATAGATATTTTCTTTTTTTAGAAAATATCTAATTCATAATATCTAAAATTTCTTTTCCATCATTCTCTCTCAACTCTCTCTCATCTCTCTCTCATTTTCGTCTCTCTCTCTCTCTAGTTTCTTGGATTCGTGGTTCGGGTTATGAAGTGAAGTATTAACCGGGTTCCTACATTTTTCACAACAATACTTCTCTCATCCCTTTTATTTTTGAAGACCCACTTTGTGCCAATTGCCTTTTTCCCAGATGGCAAATCAACAAGTATCCAAACCTTCTGTAATTTGAACTGCAGCAATTTCTCTTGCATTGCTTCAAATAGTTTTGATGATCTTTGTGATTAGTTCTATTCTGTTTAGAAATGTAGCTCACCAATGCTTGTTGTGCTGAAGAAGCCTTTTGAATCTTTCCTCTTGTTTGAACTGCTGACTTAGGATCTCCTAGAATTTGATCTTTTGGATGATCCTTATGAATTCTGAGTGTGAGAATAGGACTGACATTAATGGTTTCATCCATATTGTTAAACTCAGCCACTGGCACACCAAATTCTCATTCAACATAGGCTCCATTGAATATGCCATCATTTGAAAATGCATCAGAATCATCTTTTAAATCAGGCATATTTGGATCAATGGGTAACTTAGCATTAGGGAGAGTAGATGCATCAATAGGTATTTTTCCTCCAAGATAGACAAATGATGATTCACCAGCATTGGCACATGTAAGAGTACTAGCAGGACTAACATATGGCGTGGTTGCAGTACTAACAGATGACCTACCAGTACTAAGTTTGTTAAAACTAGTAGCTGAGCTGCCCTCTTTTGAGATGCAATATTCCTCTTTTCTTCTTCAAAAGCTTATCTTGTTGCATCATCCAGAGCTTTAGCCATCACTTCTTGAGCAATCATCTTCTCAAGTTCATCATGCAAGACTTGTTCATCTTCTGTCATCTGATGTTGTCCTTCCTTGTCAGCAACATCTTTTGAATCTTGTACATCATTATCTTTAAGAGAACTTCCAGAAGGTTTTTCATGTGTAGCTGGAGCAACATCGTCTACTAAAATCCTTGTCCTATAAGGGTGTAGTGGAATGTATTCCTAAGAAGGTTCTTTATCTTTTCCTGATGAACCTACAACATAAGAATCTTATGTACCTGCATCCACATTAACATGATTTTCTACACTATCAGGAATATAGTTCATTGAATTGGTTAGAAAATCAAGATCAAACATCCAATTAGGACCAGTTCCTGCCACATTTGGTTGATCTTCCAGAAAATCAATGTGCAGATTCTCTTCTACCCTTTTGGTCCTTTTGTTGTATACTCTAAAGGCTTTACTAGTGGTAGAGTATCCAAGCAAATAACCTTCATCAGATTTCCCATCAAATTTGCCCAATGAATCTAAGGTGTTTAAAATGGTCAAGGGGCACATTAATAGTTCATAAGGTGTCTTATTTTGAGGTTTGGTCACTAATACCCTATTCAGTACATAGCAGGCAGTATTTACTGCCTCTGCCCAAAATGGGATAGGTAAAAGTGAGTCTGCTAACATAGTTTTAGCAGCCTTAATTAGGGTCATGTTTTTCCTTTTTGCAACATCATTCTGCTGTGGAGTTCTAGCCACACTAAACTCCCTTTTTATTCCTTTCTTAGCACATAATTCATTCATAGCATGGTTCTTAAACTCTGTCCCATTATCACATCTAATGATTTTAACATTATGATTTAATTGGTTTTCTAAGCCTATGATAAATTTATAAAGGATTTTAGATGTTTCATCCTTGGTAGCCAAGAAAAATACCTAACTAAATCTGTTAAAATCATCAGTCACAACCAAACATTACCTTTTCTTGTTAATACTTTCTACAAAGACAGGTCTAAATAAGTCCATATGAAGTAATTCTAGGGGCTTTTTGATGATTCTTTATAACTTGGCCTTACAGGAGGCCTTATGTTGCTTACCCTTCTTGCAGGCAACACAAGTGTGGTCATTCTCAAAAACTTTTGAAGGTAAGCCTCTAACTAGGTGACCTTTAACAAGTTTGTTTATATTTTTAAAATTCACATGACATAATATCCTGTGCCATAATTTAGACTCATCTGCTATTGCATTTGCATATAAACAAGTTATACCTCCAAAGGGAACAATGTTCTTTAAATCTAAGTTGTACACATCATCCTTTCTAAGAGCTCTAAGTACAACTTGACTTTCATCAAGAAGCTTAAAGCTAGGAGACAAGATAAGGCATTCAGTCTCAGTAAAAAGGACACTATTTTTCTTGTCACACATTTATGAGACAGAGAAAAGG
This sequence comes from Tanacetum coccineum, assembly GCA_026074375.1. NCBI lineage: Eukaryota > Viridiplantae > Streptophyta > Magnoliopsida > Asterales > Asteraceae > Tanacetum > Tanacetum coccineum. The sequence goes on from BQNB010111174.1 coordinate 2,742, forward strand.
TTAAACTTAAGTTCATCTATAAAATAAACATCATCAAAGTCTAAATTAGCAGTTCTGATTTTACATTTACCCGTTATTTTACCTCCTTTGGGATCACTTCCAAAAGCCATAAAGCCTCCATTGTAATCTTCATAGTCTGAAAGATAAGCTTTGTTGCCACTCATATGGCTAGAGCAACCACTATCCACCACTGCATGATCCTGTAACAAGATCTCTGGATTGCCCTGCACAAAAAGTAAGAGAATTAGTATCTCTTAGGGACCCAAGCCATTACAGACTTGGAAATCCCTTTTGGGTCAACATACTCAACCTTCTTGAGCATGAATGATCCACTGTCTTTGGACACATGATCCAAGTAATTTCTCTTAGGCCTCCAAATCCACCTTGACTTTCTAAGGTTAGTATCCATTTTACCCTTACCAGTATTAACTACTGCTCTTGTCCCAGCAGTAGTCATATTTTAAACCCCAAAAGTTTTAACATCATGTTTTAAGTCTTTAGGTCTAAAAGCTAGTTTTGTGTAGTAAGACCTCTTGATAGGTGAATATGAGCCTCTTGGTCTTACATTGTCTATTCTTGGGTAAATTGGTCTAATAGCACCACCAGTTTGTGCTATTTTTGGGGCAAATGGTCTAACAGTACTAACAGGCCTAGCAGTCCTAACTGGCCTAGCAGTACTAATTGTGTGAACTACCCTTTTCTTATTTTGCTTAACAGGAGTAATCAAACCTGTTCTTGTTAGTACTTCTGATGGGACAAAAGTCTTTCTTAAATGAGGGTATTTTGAAAATTTTTCATGATTAACCCTTTTAGTATTATCCCATACTGGTTTGTCCACCCTTGGACCAGTATTGACCACAATTTTTAGCTTAGGTTCTTGACTTTGTTTGTCATGAAAATTACAATCTTTGATCAAATGGTCAGTACTTTTACAGACAAAGCAAGCTTTTATTTTCTTAAATCCAATTCCTTGTTTCTGAGACGTTTGACCAATTTTATCAATTCTAGTTTTAACTGTTTGAGTCTTATTAGTCTTAGCAGGACTAACTGTTTGCACTTCAGACACATTATCCTCATCATCCGAGTTCCAATCCCCAATGATAACTTTATTTCTGTTAACTGATTCATAGACTATCTTAGATTTTTGAGTATTTGCTTCATTTGTTTTACCTACAGTCTCACTTGTTTTAGTATTAAGATTAGTTGTTTTTGACTCAATTATTTTCTTCCTAATGGCATATTCATCTAAACCTGCAAATGATATGTCAGCTCTTGGGGTTAGGAAGTTCCTTGTTATAGGAGACGGAACAACATGAAACCCATACTCTTTAAAAGAGAACAACATTTGCTGGTGTGTCTCCTTCATCACTTGATCTGACATAAAAAAAAACTCAAACAATCCTCACTATAAGACTATCAGTTTTTTAAGAATTGTTTACTCATTTCCAATCAAATTGTGTGCCATATCCTAAACCCAGTTTTATCTCTACACACAATTTGACTGTTAGTAATTTAATCAAGATTCTGGACATTCTTCCTATTTTCTACCTTTATAATTTTAACTCATCTCTTCTTAACAACTTTCTCTAATTCCAGTTAAGGTTGTTAATTTTTATTTCTCTGCATTTAAGCTCATATGTTTTGAAACTCATATTTTTCACCCCAAGCCAGTTCATTCTTTTAGTACAAGTATCCTGAGAATCCTAGTGACTCTAAAGTAACTCATAAAACCTGAATTTCTAGTCTTGCTCTTCTAAAGTTTTTCTCTTTCACTATCATAATTCTTTTGAAAAGTTTTAAAAGATTCAAGACATTGTTTATAACATTTTTGTACCTCATTTTCAGAAGAACTTGATGAGCTTGAAGAAGAATTATTGGCCCATTAAAGCATAGTTGACTGGTTCTAGCATCAAAACATTACTCTATTCATAGCCTCCTAGACCATCTTGAGCCACCAGTTAGCTTTGATGAAGATTCATTTGTTTGTGCATTGCTCATTGGGCCATTAGTCACCATAGTAGATCTTGCTCCCTTAATCCTTTCAGATCTGCATTCCCTGAGCAAAGTGCCCTTATCTGTGACAGATAACAGGACACAATTTGACTTATCAAGAGAAACATGTCGTTTTTCTTTAAAATCCAAGTTCTTTCCTGTCTTCTGAATGAATTTCTTCACTCTGATAGTCAACATAGCCACTTGCCATCTAAGATCTAATTCTTCCAAGTCATCATCATCAATCTGCTAAAAATCCTCATTTTCAAGTTCAAGAGGAAGGCTGAGTTGTCTGGTTGTTCAAAGAAAGAGCACGCTACTCATTAGCACATGGGTTAAGTTAAAAAACTTCACTAATTCCTCCAGCATACAACCCTAAAAATCCCACTGGCAGTAACAACTCATTAGTACGCAAGTGTTCTTAGAGTAAAGAAATGCCAAGTTCTGATAAGTAGAAGTGAACTTGAAGACCATTTGATCTCAACTTCATAGACCCAAAGGTTGTTGTAGAGGCCATCAATATCAATCCTCATCAATGTCTGGCTATTTCTCATGATAAGAGGCAAATTTGAAATTCCATGAAGGAAGAAGACTTCTTAGAACTTCTGGTTATATCTTCCTTGATATTAGAGCGTCATGACACCATCCAATTTGACTTATGATTTTTGGAACCTAATCAATAAGCCTTGTCCAGACTTCATTTGTGCAGTAGTAAAGTTTTCAAACTGATTTTAGAACATCTTCTGCATCTTTTTGATTCTTCATTCCTCCAAACCTTGATTTGATTGCCTCCTAGAGAGATTTAGCATCTGGAACATTATGAAACTTAAGGAGATATTCATCAGGTATTGCTAAAAGCAAGATGCTCTTGACTCTTTCCTGATTCCTTTTGGTAGCCAGTTGTTTTGCAGTTTTAGGAACAGGAGGAGCAGAAGGACCAGATTGATCTCCTGTTTGTGCAGATTCTTCTTGGAGATCTCCGTTGATAATTATGTCCCATAAGTTGTGATCTGTGTGACAGATATATTGACCCATTCTCATGCTCCAAATATCATATTCTCCCTTCTTGATGATAGGGATTTTCAATGCTAAAAGAGATATTTGGGTGGAGGAGTGTCTGTCCTGGTTCATCTTACAATTGATTCTTCTATTCAGAAGAGTTTCCACAGCTAACCACCTCTCATACCACTTTAGGATCGTTTACTGAATAGATCTTAACCTTTAGCTTGTAAAGGGTTTGTTCCTTTAGATAATTCTAAAGCAACAATAATGGAACACTAATTTGAACACTATTGATTATGCGAAAACTAATCAATAATGCTAAGAAGAATAGTATTAAGAATCACAAAAGAACTTTATATTATAACTTGATGAATCTGCCTGAGTTTACTAGATTACAAACTCTGATTGCTAATTCGAGGTCACTATTGATCAGTGTATGAACGATATCTACTAACTATCCTAGGGTTCCTTTATATACTAAGGAAACCCTATGGGCCTTTCCAAACGTGTACAACGATCATGCATAACCTTTCCTAAGAATCTCATTCATACTCATAAACGGTACTAAATAATATTATACTAACGGTACTAACAATCTGATCAAGTACTAACATTATTTGTACTGTCAGTACAAATTAACAAGCGGTACAAACTAATATACCTAACGGACTAAGTCATGAATGCATAATTTCCCAACACAAATACATGAACACGTTCGCTTAAGACGACCAATTTTTTCTTGTTCATGTTCGTTTATTAAGAAAATAAGGTTGTTCTTGTTTGTTCATTAAGCACTAAATGAACATATACTAACGAACATGCATGTATATAGACTAATTAACATAAAATTTATAAATATATACATAATATTGTGTTTTATAGTTGTTGTTTTGTTTAAGTAAAGCAAATTTAAACGTTTATAATAAAATAAATAAATGAACAATAAACGAGCGCATAATCGTAACGTTCACGAACATAAATTGAACGAGACAAACTTTTGTTCATGTTTATTAATACAAATAAACCAGTAAAAAACATTTATTTCTATCTTACGATCATACTATGTTTTGTTGATAACAACTAATAAAACCGCGTTAAAGTAAACTACCCAAATCACACACATGTTATATCAACTCTTACCTTTTCTTTTTTAGAAGTACTTAGAATTATAAGTAAATAGTTTAAATACTACTTACATCATTCATGACATCATCAAATACAATATATCTTAGGGTAATCTTACATGATTACATATGTTCTCTCAAGTTTTGCATATCAAAATTCAGATGGTACAGTTACCGGATCCGAATGAAGAAGACTAGCACGATCCTTTTCTATAATAGAACTGGCAGAAACGGCAAAATTTAGTTTTTTGGTTATAAATACCAAGTCATTTCTCATGTTTTACTCACCTATTTTTCAGCATTTCTTTCTCTAATCTACTGATCATCATCTTTTCTTTAGTTCTTTCTTAGTTTCTCTAGCATTTGTAGGTAATTATCTTCAAGGAAGAAATTGCCAAACACCCCATTAAGACGATCAAGCTTCAAGTACCTTGTTTCACACCTCCATTGCATTATCAAAATCATACTTCTAATTCTTGCACCATCATATAGTAGTTGTAGTTACTCTCATCCTCATTGTAAACCAAGTATTGTAGTGTTTGTTTGATTCTACCTTGTGAAGAATCCGGTATTTAGCTTTGTACCGTTAAAAAGGTGTAAGCAACGTTGTGAGGCTTCTCCGTTGGTTAAAGAAAATTAGTGACTAGTGTTTACGAACTCTAGAGTAGGTGACTCGGGGAGTGGAGTAGGGTAAGGAAGGTGTCCTTGTAGCCGAACCACTATAAACAATCGTGTCTTGGTTGAATCTCTCCAACTCTTTACTTTCTTGCATTACATTTATTTACTAACCAAAACATCAATATTATGCAAACTACTCATAAGATCATAACAAAATTTTAAAAAGTAAATCTTAAAACAAGAAAACTATTCCACCCCCTCCCCCCTTCTAGTTTTTCACAATTGATATCAAGAGCTAGGTTACCAAAGTTTTAAAATATATTATATTTTAAATCTTTAAAACGATAATGGATTCCGAAAACTACAAAGAAGGCCAATCTATGCAACGACCACCTCTCTTTGTGGCTAATTGCTTTATATATTAGAAAAACCGTTTTGAAACTTATGTGAAGTCTAAGGATATTGATCTTTGGCACATTATAGTTTATGGCAACTATAAACCTACCATTAAAAACAAAGATGATAAGGTTAAAATCATTCCTTATGAGAAATTTGAAGAAATCCATAGGCAAATGATTTCCAAAAACGATGAAGCAAAAATGGTTTTATAAAATGCTTTACCCAAAAGGAATATGAAATAATTTTCATGTGTAATACGGCTAAAGATGTTTCAAACTCACTAATTATTACTCATCAAGGTAATAAGCAAGTTAAAGATAACAAAATAGACTTATTTGTCCAAAAATATGAAGAATTTGTTAATTCTGATGATGAAACTATTGATTGTGCTTTTGCTAGATTTAATACTATTATTACATCTTTAAAAGCACTTGATGAATCTTTTTCAAGTCATAATCATGTTAGAAAATTTCTAAAGGAACTTCCCACAAAGTTGCATCCAAAGGTGACCGCAATAGAAGAATCTAAAGACTTATCAACATTACCTCTAGATGAGCTCATCGGCGATCTAAAAATCTATGAGGTAGTGTTTGAAAAGGATTCAGAGATCTTTGATAACGCTCAACTTATACATATTTCTAATAGCGTTATCAATGCTTTTATGTATATTTATTGGTTAGTAATAATAACTTTTGATACTTAATATACTATATTTGTTATTATAGGTTCATGGTACGTGTCGTGAAAGAAAATGGAAGAATACGCGAAAATATGAAACTTAAACTAAGAAAATAACTCAAAGAGCTAAAAATGTACCAAGTAGGCTGCACTTTACCCAAAGTACGCTGCACTTCAAGCCGAGTTAATGAAGAGCATTTAATACATCAAGTATGACGCCCTTCTACATCAAGTACGCCGTACTTCATCTCAGCATTAAAGATCTACGCATTAAAGAAGCAAAATACGCCACACTTCTCAAGGAAGTGCGTCGCACTTTTGCCCTCGCCCAGTCTATAAATTAAGAGAAAATTATCTCATTTCTCACACACTTCAATAACAAATATCTACACACACAACTCACACTATCATTAGAGAAGAGGAGGAGTGGTGAGGATCTTAGGATCCAATGATCTAAACATCCCTTCTCACCACCATGTTACCACCACTCTCCACCACGAATCACCACTGAAACACCACCATTTCCAAACCCCAAACACCATATTTCCAGATCATAAACACATTATACCACAAGGGTTAGACGATTCACACTAAATCGTGAATTCCTTCACTATATTAAACCGTTACCAAACACACCATTTGGCGACGTGTTCTTGATTTCCAACAGGTTAGTGACAGCCTCGTGAGTTATCTTAGTAGGTTTGGATGTTGGTTGTTTGTCGGAGCAATTGGTTATTGGTTTGGTTATGATGTAGTGTTCTTCATTCATTTTGAATATGTAAAACATGAATAATATTTGGATGATTTTGCTTTGACTTGTGAATATATATTTATGAATTCGATGTTATCTTTTCTTGGATCTTTGTTTATTCTTTGATTGATTGTTGCAACTATCATAGGCCGAAAGGGCTAGTTGTAATGGTTGATTTTGCATCATCTGTCTATAATGATTCAATATCATACTTGTGAGAATTGTGTGGTAAATTGATAAACGACCCAAGTAAATTTATGTTTAAGACCCTTCCTTATGTTGACCGACTGGGTTAGGATGAATTCATATGTATGCATATTTGATATAAACCATTCCTAATGCACTCGTGATGATGTAGTATATATGTCGAAAGTATTCTATGTTATCATTGGTAGATATGCTTGTTATTATGATTACCCGTCATATATAACTTGTATGCTTTATTTAAATAAAGTCTTACTCTATCTCTATCTATTATATTATGTGGATCATGCCTTGTATCTTGCTTGCTTTATACACACGTTTAGGCTATTTGACCCGTGGCAATCAATTAGCTTTGTTACTTGATAAACAATCTGTGAATTGCTACAAATCTCGTGGAACGACCTAGACTTACCTAATACTATATTACACTCGAATAGGGTATACTTGCCCAAATATTGTGTTTTTAGTAAAAATCGGTACTTCTAGTTATTATAAATTTAAAGCTTGTAAAAACACTACATCAAGTTTTTGGCGCCGCTGCCGGGGATTTGTTTAGTTGTTCGCAGATTGTTTGCTAGTCTTGTGCATGTTTTGTGTGTTTAAATCTCTTTAAAATCTCAAAATCTGTCTGCTGTTACAGAAAGTACGGCGCACAATTAACCTTGTGCGCTAAACTTTCCCTGTTCTCGTTTCTTATTTTGGAGGTTTATACCCGAAGTACGCCGGGTTCACACCAAAATCACCGTATTGTTTTACAAATCCAACTTTATAAACTCGACGTACCGTTTTCTAGCAAACAGAAACCAAAAATCATTTTTCTTCAGGAAGTACACCGCACATCCTATTTGTGCGCCGGTTTTCCTGAAAACCCAGAAAGTACGCAGCACTTACACCAAGTACGCCGCACTTTCTGCAAAAAAATTCATAATCTGAGTTAAAATCAAAACCAAAACCCAAATAAAACCCCCAAATCTCTAATCTCAGGTACGTGATCATTTGAAATTCTGTTTTATATGATTATACGCCTTGTAATTTTGTGAATATTTAGTTGTCATTAAAAAAAAACCAAAAAGAATTTATTTCTAAATTATTTTTACTTATTTTATTTTCTGACATGTTCCTGTTGATATAATAAACATGTGCTCTGTTAGTTTGTTTATATTTCTTGCAGTAAGTACGACGCACAATTAACATTGTGCGCCGTACTTTGCTCATGCATAACAAAAAAATCAGTTTTGTATAAAAATAATAATCAGATGAAATTTCTTTTTATTTAATCAACTGTGAGTAAATGTAATGTGTTTTTATGCTTGCTTGTTTGTGTGTGTTTGCTTGCGTACTTATTAAAAAAAAGAAGCATAAAAATGATAAAACTATAAAATCTAAAAAAAGAGTTTTCGTATTTCATTTTGTTTAGTTGGTGTGTTTTGTGTTTGTCTATTTATGTGTTTGCATCTGTTTATATATGTGTTCTTAACTAATAAAGTGTAAAAGAAAAAAAAATACAAAAAAATATTTTAAAAAATATTTTCAACCATAATAAAACCGCCGCACATACATTGTTGTGCAACACATATCTATACGATTTTTGCCGCGAGCCAAGTTTAAATTTTTGAAAAAAAAATAATAATTAAAAATAATGCGATGTACGCCGCATTTTCTATGAAGTGCGACGCACTTCTGGTAAAAAAAATCTAAAAAAAGTAATAAAAAATATAAAATAAAAATACATATAATTTTTTTTATTTAGCTTATATAATTAATGTGTGCTAAAAATATAAAAAAAATAAAACCTAAAAATATTTGTTTTTGTATGTGATTGTGTTGTTAAAAGTATTCTCAAACCTGATGTGTTTGCCTTAAATATAAAAAATCTCTAAAAAGATTTTATTTTCCCCTTTGTTTTTTCTTTCGTATGTGTTATGAATGTTTGAATACTACTAGTAATTATATTTTCCTTTCTACTCTATTTTTTCCTTTCATAATGTTTTATGCGTGCTTGTTTTATTAAATAAATAAAAAGTTTTAAACGAAAAAAAATAAAAATATATAAAAAATTGTTATGAACTTTGTGGGTGTGTTCGCTGGAAACCCTCACGAGATTATAACTCGTCCACTCGGGCCACCGAGGGGTTTAAAGGCTTGTTGCATACGCTAAATGCAACCGTGGTGCCTATGAAAGTGCGCTTTAGTATTTTACGGTTTTTGTAGTTTAGTTTATTTTACAGATTAAATAAATAAGTGGAGCTTGGATTAGGTGGTACTGTTATCACTTGGGAGCCGATATATTTAGATTATTATATTACATGTGGTAGAATACACATGACGACGTTCTGTTTCGCGCCGTATCTTTCAGAATTCAACCAAGCACTTATGAGCCCCGGAAAGTTTGGTTTCTCTCATATTTATTTTTCCCGTTTGTCCCACTTTAAGTTATTTTCTAATAACGCATAATGCTCAACTTAAGTGTGGGGGAAAAATGAATTGAAAAATCAGACTCATTATTAATTTGTAACTTTTGTTTGCCCTCGGTAATCTAAAAATCTATTCTTGTTTTCAAATTTTTTTGCCACTTAGATTAATATATTAGAATAAAAACGTAGTAAATAAATAAAGTTTTGAAATCAGAGATGTGTCCCGATTGATAGAGCAGATCCGACTCAGGATTGATAACATTACTTGCGCATTTATAACCATTCTAGTAAATATGTGAGGATTTTGAGCCTGTAATTTTTGAATTGGTTTACGTAAAATGCTTACGTTTCGCGATAAAATACGTTTAGGCATTTCCGGAAACACTAATACCTATCTATACTCAACCAAATACCCACAATTATACCCAATACTCAAAAATTACAAAATTTATACATATACATATATAGGCCGGATATATAAGATAAAACACAACAAAGATATTTTTGTTTTGACTTTGCAAATTAACATGTGCTTATATAAAGTCTCAAGCAAACTTCACCAACTAGTCTTACATTTTTCCAACTCTTGTAAGAGCCCACTCCCCCCATGACTTTCTTACACAATGGTCATTCAATACAAATCATAGTTAAGTTAAAGTGACCTTGTTTAGTTAGTTCTTGCTATAAAAGGGCACACTATGCAAGTAAAAACTTCACATCATTATTTTCAAAAGCAAAAAGTTCACTACTTGGTTTGGTTAACATCTTCCTAGACCCATAGCCAAACACAAACACCATTAAATAATCCATAGTTTTTATTCTAGCAAGCATACAAGTGATCTAACATCATATCTAAGGTATTACAAGATGGTTTGAAGGCCTGGTTTAATGTTTACAACGGTTAAACAAGAAAGGTTTAAGATAAGGTTTTCATTGGAATTAGGGTTTTCATAGTCTTGGAAGCTTGGGTTTATTATCTAAACTAGGGTTTAGATCTTGTATTTCTTCATCTTACTTCACATTAAGGTTATCTAAAACCCTTAAACTCTTTACGTTTGTGATTTCATATGTATATTATGTTTATATAGTGAATCACCATCTAGGAATATTATTAACATGTAAAATGGATTTTTTACACTTGATTATGGTTTGGTATATTTTTACATATGTTATATGGATGTTAATATCATGTGGGAATGGAAGTATAAGCATTGTACAAGTATGGTTTAGTTTATAAAAAGTATGTATAAACTAGTTACTTAAAGAGTATACTTATTAAGTTTATGAGCAAAAGACATGTAAAGACTTGTTATCATGGAAATACTTGAACAAATAATGGACTAAGGACCTAAGGAATATAAGACTTGTGGTATAACACATGGTAGAGGACTTGTAACAAATCAACTAGGCTAAAAAGTTATAAAAACAAGTTTAAACATATTTTTAACAAAAAGATCAAAAGGGTCTGTTTTAATTCAAAATATAAAGAATTTATTTTATATTTTTATAAAATACTACATCTCCTGAGGATTCCAAAAATGTAAGAAACTTGAAAAACTGATTTATAACGAAGGAGATACGGCATTTGCAAGTTATACGATAATAAACGTGTTTATAAAAGAAATTTTATAAAGACTTATTAACATTCACCACTGATATAAATGATTGGTTATTTTTTTTCAGAAATTACATATTTTAAGGATTCCAAAACATTAAGAATCATAATTTTTTGATCAATAACGAAGGAGTTATGGATTTTTCCGTGTTTACGATAATTAAAGTTTATAAGAATAATTTTATAAAACATGAACATAATAATAACTATTACATACTCAGATACTTTTTGGAAAAAAACATTAGTTAGAAAAAAATTTAATTACGAGTACGTGCTCGAAAGAATCATTAAAATCAGAGTTAAAACAATAGAAGAAAAAAAAAAAAAAAACAGAAAAAAAATAATTAGTTACACATTTACGGAGTTTACGATAATTAAATTGATTATAAATTTTATACAAGGCATGAACAGTAAAAAATTATTGTTTCACCATAGGAAATCAGAAATATAAAAATATAATATTTTGATACATCGTCTTAATACGAAAGCGTGGATGTAAGAAACGTAAGAAACGGACTTAAAACGAGAAAGTTACGCCGTTTTTACTAAAGATATATTTATAAACGTTTTTACTTTATAAATATGATTTCACAAATACAGATAGATGGTGATGTAGCTATATAAAGTTATATACGGTCTTATTTATTCGAAGTACTTAGTACTCATACGGCCTATAATTAATTAGGTTGTATTCGGGCGTATTCGTGACGTGTTTTCAGTTTGTGATTTACATTGCCGATTTACTCACTCAAGGTGAGTTCATAGCCCCATGTTTTACATTTATAATGATTTACAAGTTTTGGGGTGAGAAACATATGCATGTTTTACAAGTGGACATTTTACATTACGATTACGTGTTTTACCTAAGTAGCGATAACTCTCTGAGCCCATTATAATGAACTGTCAATTACTTGTTGTGAGCATGAATGTTATAAATAGATCTATTTGGGATTGACATCCCCGTTCTGGTGAGTCATGCTCACTGTGTCGGTATGCTGGACAACGAACGTATACCATGTCGGATTTGGGATGTTGCGGGTTAGAACATCATCACGGGCAATGTTGGCAATTTATATTGCAATTCATACATGTCGAGCTTTAGTTTCATGAGCTCAGGGAAACGTAATTACATTTTATAATGTTTGCATCTGTTGCATTATCATGGGGAAATCTTACGGTCCTACATTATACATTTTACAAACCTATGAATTCACCAACATTATTGTTGACGTTTTAAGCAATGTTTTCTCAGGAGATCAATGAGGTACAAGACAAGGGATACATTAGTGGTCGTTATTTTAGAAGTCATATGCATAAAAAAGATTTGGTTGCATTACATTTTGGGGAAACATTTGTTATAGACTAGACTCTTTGTATTTTGAACATCGAACATATGAAGCTTCAGGCTTTTGTAACAAATAATTTGTTAAATCCAATGTATCGGTTTTAAGCGACTTTTAAATGGTCGTTCTTATATATATCTTGTGCTATTGATTTGTGAAGTACCACCCCCGGACCCATATTCTGCTGCGACCGAATTTAGGGGTGTTACAGATTGGTATCAAAAGCCAAGGTTATAGAGAACTAGGTCAAATGTTTTTGCTGGACTATAACCGTTTTCAAACATTGCATTCTGTAGGAACCCGAATTAACACTTCACTTCATAAATCACAACACGAAACAAGAAACTAGAGAGAGAGAGAGAGTCGAAAATGAGAGAGAGATGAGAGAGAGTTGAGAGAGAAAAGATTTTAGAAAAAAAAGATATTTTGATTAATGAAAAACTAGATTTTTTCTAAATAGAAAATATCTATATATATATGAGATATTTTCTAAAAAGAAAATATCTAAATATATATATACCCCCTACACATTTAATGTGACGCGCGGGATATTTAACTAGGACCCGGGCTCGGGTTTTGTTTGGGATTAAACCCGAAACATATACAATATTAGATTAACTATCGAGCCCGATTCCCGATATTATCTTATTACAACGTTAACTAATTAAAGACCGAAGCTCCATCGTAGAGTGACCGAGCTTCCTTGTTCGACTCAATAAATTGAGGCTAACAATCTCCCCCGAAGTGAGGTCTTGAACACGGGAACGAGCTTCCTTTATTGACTCAATAAAATTGAGGCTAACAATCTCCCCCGAAGTGAGGTCTTGAACACGGGAACGAGCTTCCTTTATTGACTCAATAAAATTGAGGCTAACAATCTCCCCCGAAGTGAGTTCATTGATGACACTCCTTCATGAGATCAGTGAGATTGCTTTTGTCGTTTAAGCTCGAGTGTTCTTGGTCTTTGTCTTCGTTATTTGTTGTAGGCTTGTTCCTTCATGCTTTGCGATCTTGACTTTGAGCCTTTGTCATTGTCTTTATCGTCTTTGCCATCTTGCGATCTTCTTTTTTTCATGTCTATTGACAAATACATGCTCATTCTTTTTTCATTAGCTTGAAAGCTTTATATCAGAGTTTGCGGAAGTACTTTGTTCTTTTAATTCTTGAGCTTCTATGATTGTATGTCTTCGTCAGATTGAGCTTTTCGAATGGGATTGTGGTTTTTGTTACCACCGTTTGACATGAAGGTCTACGTAGTTATAAACGTAGAAAATTGATTTGAAATTCAATCGAGTGTCACTCGTTAATAAAGTGTTTGTAAACACATCGAGAGGTGTCATTTTTATCGAATTTCATCAACAGTCAATTCATTTACTGGACCAAATCGATATCCAGTTGTCACAAGTTTAATTCATATAGAATCTCGCAAGTCACTACCGCAGTGCAGTTTTGATGGATGACTCTGGAGGATTTCCATTCGTCATTGTGAATACTAAAGTGTATCACTCTAAATGTTATGGCAAATATCACAATGATATTGCGTAGGACTCTGATAACAGCTTGAGAACCCTTGATGATGTTCAACAAAGTGTTTGAAAAATGGAATGTGTCTAACGAGATTTTAATTGATCTCTTGGCTCTAGACTCGTTTAGTGCATTTTGGTTTTTGTACTCGGGGTGGAGCCGTTTTGCCTACAATTCCACTATCAACAATCTTTGGAGTGAGATGCAATAGATAAGTGATGTATCTCCGTGACAAAATGAGACAGTTTCTGTTAGAGAGAAACCGAACTATTGGCTGGGGAAGGGTTGTGCATTACTCATCACTTGGTCATGATGTCATTTCAATGTCAGCATCAACTTGTGTTTCTGATAGCATAGTATGACCGGTTTGCTTAAGTTGTGTGGAGGGCTTATTTCATTAGAACCCTTTATCCATACTTTTCTGTTTAATTCTTCAAGCCTTCAATGCTTACAAGACGTCATTACTAACACCTTGTTGTGATTGTTTCCGGTGTTAACTCACTCTTTTTTGTAAATACTCGCATTATTCCCATTTTACATTCTCTCCAATCATACCTACGACTGCTATTTCTCTAACTTTGGTTTATCCTTGGGTAAAGATCTCCTCCGGTTCTGGTTGGATCATAGGATGATTCCCTAACCTAACCACCTTTTGACCATCAGATTCGTCGTGAAATTAAGATGTTGTTGGGTATAGATCGATCATAAATACCTTTTCTTCAGACATTGGAGTCAAATAGATCTGATTTTAATTACATTTTCTCCCTTATTTTAAATGATAAACACTTCGTTTTGAAATAACCTCGTGATCTAAAATATGTCTTGAAAATTCTGAGTGGGAGAAAATATTATCTGCATGATTGGTTGAATTTTGTATTGTTTTGAAATACATAAGAAATTGGTCGTGGTCGATGTATCACAAGAACATTAGAACTTTAGTTTTTCGCGAAAACTCCACTTCAAAAATAGGATAATTGAAAATTTGTTGTCTTTTGAAAAATTGTTCAGGGTTGGAGGGGTTGAAACACACAATTTTGAAAGATTATGAATTGTCATCGTGATTATTCTTGAAAATGTGTGTTCAATTCTTTTGAAATAAAGATGTTAGTGGAATTCTCCTTCTTACGGTAAGGGTAAGCGCATACTGATACAATACATCTATCCTTTTTTTGAGCCTAAAATTCATTGATAGTCTTGTAGAACAGACGCAAGACCGAGAAACGTTAATTTTCTCGTTGTTAGGATAAGTTATCTTTTGGATAAGCTTTTCCTTATATTTGTTGTCCGGGTTATGTACTGCATTAGCACATAAGCCATTTAGAAATATTTGTAAAATGACATGTTTTGAAACTATTTGCAACTCTCGCTCGAACTTCATTTACACACCCGTGTCAATGTTAATCGACATTTCTAAGCACGTAAATGTTATCGATTCCAAGAGACATGTCGAGAAGAATCTTTTTGTAAATTTTCTGATTTTGTATTTTCTTTTTGAAGTTTTATATTTTTGTATTTTGCTTTTCTCAAAAATATGTACATGGTGATGTTTGATGATGATATCAAGCAGTCTCATTTGTCAGACTCAGTCAGCTGGAGTCAAAACATCTCATACACATTACTTCTGACAAGATACTTAAACCGATACTCAGGAAGGTGGCATTCGTAAACATGTCAGGGGGATAATTGGTATTTAAGTTCTGACAAAATATAATTCTATTATACCATTTTCAACCTCGTTCATTTATGAAGTGATACAGAGTATGGATGTGCTTTTGTTCGCGAATGTGTAAAGGTTGCATTGAGATCGCTATGGTGACATGTGCTTCGCAGTACATCGGTATTTTGTTGATGTGATGCCATAATCTTTGAAGTTGTGTCCTCATCCAACAATAACTTGAGCACAAATCTGGCTGATAACGCAACGTACTCTTGCTCTGAGGAAGACATTGCAGTGCAAGTTTTTGTTTCTATGACATCAGCTTACAAGTTTATCTCCATAGGAATTGTATCCCTCCGAAGTGCTTTTCCGAGTATCAAAGGCATCCGGCATGATCAGCGTATGGAAATGCTGTTAGTTCTAGCCTGAATCTCTTGGGATACCAGAGTCCTTGTTATGGTACACCTTTAGGTATTTAAAGATTCTATTTAACCTCTTTGAGGTGCTTTTGGTTGGTCGTGCTTGTTAAGCTGCACAATAGCTACTGCTTGCACTAAGTCTGGTCTACTAGATGTCAAGTACTGAGTGACCCGATTTTACTACGATAATCAGTATTGGTTACGGGTTCTCCACTCAAATCTCAATCTAGTTTGGGTTTTGTAGCATTTGGTGTACAATGGAGTGAACATGTTGTCCATATTATGCTTTGTCAGAATCTCTTAAAGCCGTAATTGGCCTGATTGATAAAAATACCTTTTTGGGGATGGTGGATCTGTAGGTCCATAAAAAGAACTTCATTATCCCCCTTTAAGGATATTTCAAATCTTCCTGTGTTTAATATTTTCAATTCGTTTGAATCAATTAGGATTTGTCATCCAAAATTATGTCATCACTCGTAAATTTGCACAATCCCTCCCCGTATTTTATCTTGTATAAAGTTGGGGTCATTGTACCTTTAGAAAGGCCTTTGGACATCAGGAAGTTTTATAGTCATCTGTATCAGGCTCTTGGGCTTGCTTTAATCTTTCAAAAGATTGCCTTAGAAGGTAGACTTTTTCTGGATGATCTGGTTCAACGAACCCTTATGGATGGCATACATAACCTCATCCTTCAGTGGTCCATTTAGAATGCCCGTTTCAGCCAATGATAGATGGTTAGACTTGTGTGCTGCTGTAGGCAAAAAAAATCCGAAACTGCTTCACAAGCGAGCAATGAGCAAATGATTCTTCGCAAAATCAATACCCTCTTCCTGAGCATACCTTTAGACAAAAGTCGTGCTTTGTTGAGAATTACAGTCTGATCTTAAATCTTATTGTTCTTCCATAACACACTTTCAGCTTTATAATCATCTTGCCAAATGGTTTGTCGAATAGTCCCCAGTCTTTTAGTCTGTCGTATCTGATGAAGTTTCATCCTGCTTCTGCTTCAGATCCATGCAGAATCAGCCATTGCTCTCCTTAATTGTTCTTTGGTTCAACAATAATCACCGTGAGTGCGAACCTACACATTTCAGGATCTGTGAAGCTGTCAGTCTTGTTTGAACCTAGCCATGGTTGGGATTTCTCGAAATTGTTCTAATGGATGATCTCTGGGTCGATCAAAAATCATGAAACTTTGTGGCTTGAAATGATATGCACTTAGGTATTATCAATGTTTGCGTGAGGACGACTCAACAATTTCTTGGTATACGTGTACACAAAAAGGATTGCACAAATTCATCTTCTCGAAAGGATGCATTCGGTGCTTGTCTCATTGTTGTTTTCCTCAGCTTGTCCGTGTGTTGGATTGTAATATTCTTCAATTAAAGGACTGAAGAGAAATTCTAACCCTTGTTGTGACGAATCTGTCTTTTTTGCTGTAGGAACAACATTTTGTCTTGGGGGCAAGGGGTCAGAGTTGTCATAGTCTGACTCCTTTTGTCCTTGAGGAACTGAGGACTGAGAGGACATTTTCAACAGGACATCTTTGTCGTTGTGTGCGAGGTCCTGCAACTGTTGTGATCAGAATTCAGTTCATTGATTTTATCAAACTTGATATGAATGGATCTCAACTATTAAGCGTGTTCTTCTGTTGTAAACTACAGACTATCCTTCGAATGAATGGAATATCCCATCCATGACACCATGGATCCTTTTTCCTTTCATTGATCCAGATTTTCCCCATCTATAGTTATTAGAAGTTGACAACCAAGATGTGATAGATGTTTGATTGAAGGTTTCATGTCATTTATGATGTGATATGCCGTCTTGCCATGAGTGGATATGATGATTGATTGTTCTGAGTACTAGCATGCCGGTTGCAACTGCTTCAGTCCCACAACAAATGATAATGGAGCTTAGTAGCTGATAGCATCGTTCTGAGCAGCCTCAACAAGAGTACGGTTCACGTCTTTCGTCAACGCCGTTCAGGTTCAGGTGTTGAGGTGAGTGGAAGTTGATGTTCAATGTCCTTCTTCTTTGAAATATGACATGGTGTGTATTGTTCAAGAACTTTGTACTCTGTCAGTCTCGTCACAGTTATAACTTGTGCTTGAAAGATTGCGTTGAATCATCGTGAGAAAGTACTTTGAGCAACTTCTGGTGTTTCATCCTTGGATCGTATGAAAAGAGTCCAAGGTATCTTGAATAGTCATCAACATTCACCAGAATTATTTCTTCCCCTTTTATACTTGCAACACGCTTTGTGGACCACACAAGTCCCATGTGGAGCACAAATTCAGACTTCTCCTTTTGGAAACTTGGAAAGCTTTTGACTTAAATGAGCTTCTTTTGCTTTACATCATTTCACAAGAGATACAAAGTGTTCTTGACATATGTTAACTTAGGTAAGCCTGTCAAACATCGTTATTTGAGAGTAAGGTGAAGTTATTCGCAGTTAAGAGAGAAATTCATTCGATGCCATTAACTCATGTTGTGTTGGTGAAGCTTTAGCCAGAAACTGATTGGTGTTGATGACAGTTGTTTCTTGAAGATGATTTTGTGTAGAGAATCAGTATCCACGTATTACAGTTAGTTAATCATTTCCCTAAGCAATCTCTCACAAAACATGTAGATCTTCTGAAAGCAACCTCCAAATCAGATCACAGAATTGTCCAACCGAGAAAGATTTTGATTGAGGCCTTCGACGTATATAAACTAGTTTGATCGTTAATTTCCTTGAATCACTGTTCTCCATAACATGAATTGGAGAAACTGATTCTTTTCCAAAAACGAACCAGTACCAGCATTTTCTCCACTAATTGACACAAAAGCTTGAGATTGCCCGTCATGTGCTTTGTGCATCCAGAGTCAACAATGAATAGGATGAGTTATACAATCTGGAAGGAGAATTAGTGGCCGATGGTATATTGGACAATTAGATCTAAGGACATTTGCATATTTCAAGACATTAGTTATCCTAGAGACAATGTCTATAGTGGGACAAATACTTGTTGATTCATCATCTTTCCTAATCTTAGGCATCCATATCGTTTTGGTCCTAAGTGGTTTTTGTGTCCATGTATAACCTGATGTACATCTCTTTGCTATCCACCATTTCCATTCCTGATTTGTATGCTCATACAACTTCTTATAGTTACGCTTGATTTCCTGAATAGAGGTATCTGATTGCAATCTGTTTTCTTATGGGGGTTGAAAGATTTGTTCGCTTTTCTCTTGGGTTTACTAGCACTAATAGGCACTACATTAGGCTTCTTAGTTCTAGCATTCAGTCTTTCAAGTATCGAGAAACACAAGCATCATGATTTAAATTAAACCACATGTTCAAACATTCAGAACAAACAGCATTTGCTTTCGAAGTTCTGGAGTGGAGGGGGGGGAGCTTGAAAGCTATCTTTAACGCAGTTTCAGACTTTGTTTTATTAGCGAAAAATTCCTAAAATTCCTATGATGGTTCTTCTACTTCCTTATTTTGTAAAACTTCACAGACTATTGTTTGGCTTTGCCTTATCTTTAACTTGATAGCACTTAAGCTGTGGTCTCGCGGGGGGATAACACTAGTATTGTGAATTGACTCCTGAAGATTTTGAATTGTGAGCATAGTATTCTAGAAGCATGAGGCAACTGTGGTGTTCTAGTTTGTGTTGTGGTGGAGGCAATTCTATACATTCCTGGTTTAAGCACATTTGTGTTCCGAATCGCTTGGTTTCTATTCTGAGGCAAACTCTATTGAGTGACTAGTTTAAATAAACCATCCGACACATTAGTTTTATTAACCGACTGTTTCGTTTGAAAACTTCTCATTTCAGGAGAATTTGAAAAAGGAATGGTTTTGGAATTCGTTGAGCATTTGGTTGTCGAACAACAGATGGTTTATTAAACTGAGTTTCCACAGACTTTCCCTT
>BQNB010111175.1:0-22404 GCA_026074375.1 Tanacetum coccineum
GAAATTTTTCTATTTGCAAAAATAATGTGTTGAATTAATTAATTAAAAAAAAAGAAAAAAAATGTAGTTGGTAAATAAAAGGATGCAAGTTATAAATCCTTAGTGTTAATAATTAATATACAAACTCCATTGTAATAAAGTACATGGGCATTTGTCGGTTCGCTCCCGATGTGACATCTAAAGAAAGGATGGAGGTTGTATATTTAGGGTTGGTATCATAATAAGTACACGAGCTCTTGTCGGAGGAGTGGCTGATGTGTCATCGAAAGAAAAAGTGATACCGATTCCTAGCCTAATAATGTAAATAGTAATAATAATGTTGCAAGTTAGAAAATAAATAGTAAAAGTTTCATTCTCTAAAACCAAGGTATTCTTTTGAACTAAGGTTTGCAAAAGTCTACAAGGCTTTTTCATCGGAAGTTCATGCGTTTCGATTAGTATTCTCCGGATGAGGTGTCAAAAGCCTTAGCACTTACCCGATGATGGTGGGATGCTAGAGAAGAAAGTCATTCATGGGACAAGTGAACCAATGATGTCTTAGCTAAGGAGGTTTTTGTTTGCTTTGAGTTGTGATCTTACTAAGTGATTAACATATTAGCCTAAAAGGCCCATGTGTAAAGCTTGGTCGTATTTCAACTATCTAAATATGTGGATTTAATGGTTTAAATTAATTTGAACATACACACTTAAATATATGTTTTTGTCGGGAAGAGAAATTCACAAGTTGTAATTATAAGTAGTCTTAGCATCTTAGCTCGTACTTAACGATGATCTTATTTTTAAGCTTAGCATGGGAAAAGTGAAAAATTAGGGATGATGAAGTTATCTTTTAGACACTTTATTGTGCTTTTTGTTCCATGATCATTAACGATTACAATGATGGTAATTGAAAATAATACATTATGTCAAAACAAGAATAGTTATAGTTAGGTAGTTAATTATCAAGAAAGAAAAATCAAAAAAAAGAGGAAAAATTTTTGAAAATGGGAATTCGGGTGTTTTATAACTTGTGATCTCTTAACTCTCTCAACAAAAATCTTTGCTACTTTTTAAAGGTTTAGTTTGGGGAAGTTTCGAGGTATTTGGTTATAAGGCATGTGATATTGCGTGAGGACACACAATCGTTTAGTTTGGGGAATTTTGATAAGTGTAGATTACACATATCCGTTTGTACCTAAAATAACCCAATTAAACAAAACAGTCCAAAAAATGCAATATATTGCTATGTATTTTGTGTTTGTGTGTGCAGGAACGGTTACCAAAAAATAACAAGAAAAACGGTCAAAAAACGAGCGTAGCACGGGACACGAGAATCAGAAGAGTACAAAATAAAGAAAGAAGCAAAGCATCAAAACCGAGAAGCCAGAAAAGTCAAGCCTCAAAGTTCAACTCATGGTCAACTAATTCATACAAGATCCACAATATTCCTTTTTAACCCTCAAAGTTTCACAAAAATACAAAAATATCCCCTCACCTCTAATTGGGCCTTACCCGGATCCTTAGGCCCAAATCCTTATCCCATTTCTTTTTATAACAACCACAAGGACCAAACTTGCAAATTCCCAAACCCTTTTATAAACGAGAAAAGAAGAAAAGAAAGACAAGGGTTAAATGTGCAAACTCCTCAAAGTATAACAGTTTTTAACTGTCAAAATTGGGCGCGAAACAACTTTTACTATTCACCCGTCTCCCCCGTTTCACCAAGCAGTTAAAAACAAGGGGCAAATCAAAATTAGAGGGTGCTTAAGTCAATTCAAGAGGTCTACATTAAAATGGCAAGGACAAATCAGTCTTATCAAAAGCTCCTTACTAGCTCACTCTCTCGAAGGCCACGTCAGCAATGGAATAAGCACAAAGGGGTGTGGGTTTTTGCACTAAACTCACTCACAAAGAAAGCACAAGCTGTCACATCAAGGAATGACAGCTTAGCAATCCTTGAGTGCACAATTTGATCAAACGGCCACAATTGATGCTCAAATGATTAAAGAAATGATTGGCCAGGATTAAAAGGATTGGAGAGCAAGGCACGAGGCTAGAAGGATCCAAGGCAGACTATAAATAAAGCCTCACCCCTTACACACACTATCGAGGTTTCTAGTAGCTTTTAGTCTAGCTTAATTTCATGTTTTTTCTTAAATGTAATTTTCCTTAAATGTTTTGTAATCTCCTTTTTAAGTAATGTAATCAGTAACTTTTATTAATAAAATTCAGTTTAAAGCTCTTTAAATCTTACTTTTAAGCTCTTATTTAAATTATCAAATATTAAGCTAAAGCTCAAATTCAGCTCTAATGAGTCTATAAGCTCGTAATAGAGCTTAATCTTCTTTAATCATACTTTTCTTCTTAAAATTAGCTTAAATATTAATTTACGTTTACTTGTGGAAATATGAGCTTTTTGGAAGGGAATCTAGCTATGGATGAGATCCCAAGGACTTATACTAGCTTATTCACATGAATAAGCTAGAGCTTGTAGCTGCCATATTTGGTTCCTCTTGTTTAGCTAGAGGCTTTGTAAGTTTCACTTTAATTTCTTGCTTTAAATATTAGTTGAATCTTGCTTTCTAAACTTAGACATGCTTATTTGCTTATTTAATTGGCTTATTAGTGCTTATTTGAGTTTTATCTAGCTTAATAATAATAATAGTTTAGCTGGTTTTGCTTTTCTTAGTTTAGATCATAGATTTATAAATCACTTGCTATAAAACCTTAAAAAACCCAAAAAAGTAGGTAAAATAGCTTAAGACTAATTTTGTTGCTTATTTAGTTGTTGAGTAATGCTTATTAAGATTAATATTAGCTGTTTAAAAAATCTGGGTTAAGGTTCTCGATTAATTGAATTCTAAAAATTAAAAATTTTTCCTTCATTTTGTTAGCTTAATCATAAGCTACTATATCTGTAAAGGGGTGTTTGGCATAAGTAAGTTTGACCATAAAAAGTCAATATAATTTGTGCAAAACACTTGAGTCAGTTTTAATATCACTTAAGATCAATAGGAAAACATATTTCAAAAGTTAGATTCTAATTTTCAAAAGGTTATGGCTTACTTTTCTTTCTCAGCACCAGGGTACCTTGTGCCTTTCTTTTTGCTTGTGAAATTATGATCCAAAGCCCTTAAGGCTTGGATTTTGCTTGCATAGTGTTTATACACACAATTTGAGTGTGTTTAAGGTAGTGGTAGTAACTAGGTTAGCCTGCACTCTTTGTCTTTGTGGTATTGCCAATTGCACCAGTAGTATTAACAAAAGTTAGTACTGCTGATACTTTACACCAGCAGTACTAACAAAAGCTAATACTGTTGATACTTAAGCCCCAAATTAAGCCAGCAAAGTTAGGGTTTAATAGCTCTTCTTTTAGTATTTTATAGACTAGGTATAGCTTAATATAGACTAGGACTTAAATTTCATTTTCTAGCTTATTTACATAGCTTATTTTGCTGTCAAAAGTCATTAAAATTTCAAAAAAGCCAAAAACAGTAGTAATAGAAAGTAGCCTTTAATTCTAAATTTTAAGTTGAGTAACAAGTTTTTATGATTTGGATTCAATCTAGAGGTAGGTTATTAATTTTTAAAAGCTCACTTCTATTTTGGTATTCTAAGCATTTTTAGCTCATTTGGTTTTAAGTTTCCTAATGTTTTTCTTGAGTTTGCCTACTTGATTCCCAAATTAGTTAGCTTCTAGTGTTTCCTGTTTTAGTTAGCCGAATTTCCTAAGTAGCTGAACATCCTTTCGCTTGAGTCCCTTCAATGTCTGCACCAATCACACAATCACAAAAACAGTAAAACTCAGAGTGTGCTTAACACAAATAGGTCAAGTATAGCTAACACAAATGGATCAAATGAGTAGAAAGTCACCCAATGTGTTTTATATGCATACCACCTCAGTACCTCTTAACTTTATAAAAGCAGAAAATGAAACTGTCAGAAGAAAAAGTCAAGGACACTTACAATAATGACCCCAAGTATGTGTTTCCTGTCCTAACAAGAAAGCAGGCTGCACTCAGCGCCAGCTTGTGTTGGTGTAACAAGGGTTCTAGAAGCCTTTGTTCAAAAACACATGCCAGAAGTTGGTACCTAAAAAAGAAAACGTGAAAATATTTAAGTTTATTGTGCATGGAAAGCTGTAGGTACAAGTTTAATAGGTTAGAATTTGTACTAATTGGGATCAAGGTTATGCTTTTATTTGCTTAAATGTAGTTAATCTTTACAACAGAAAGATAAAAACCATGCAGCAGACTGAATAATGGGTCAAAACGATTCATTATCAGTGTAGGTTGAAACGGGGTGGATCGTTCTGGGTTGGTTCTTTTTTGAAAGGCAAGCTCGCACACACACGCACCCCTATATCATAGAGAATCCTACACAACCACATCGCAAGACTTGAACCGACAACCGGGCACATAACTTCCACATGGGTACCGCTAGGCCAAAGGCCCTTTGGTGCTCTGGGTTGATCAGCAGCCAACTTTTAGTTCATTTTCTTAAAATTATAAATAGTAACTGTGTAAACTGGCTTACCACATTCCCCTGTTAGCTAATTTTAGTATTTCCAATACATAAAACTTCCAAAATACTTTTATACAAAAAGCTAGATTACTGTTGCATTATACTAATTAAAATGGATAGCCATCTTACCATTCCTTCTTTATAATCTTTGCCTCTTTTCCTCTTACCAGGAAAATAATCTTGATCATACTGTATAAAAGTTATGAATTCCATTAGATTATACATATGAATCATATAAAACTCAGATAATAATTGAAACCATTCACGAGTGTAAACCATTCACCTTCATTAGGTGGCCATTATGAAAGTCTGAATCAAGCTTTCAGCTGTACGCTTTTGTTCAGGTTTCCCTGAAATAACAGCTACACGATCACCACAGGATGATTTGTTATCAGATATCTCTACAGAAGCTTCTGATATCTGTTAATAAAACAAAACCCAAATGAGAACTTTAGATAAAATACTTAACTCTACGTCTTATAAAACAAAAGCATACACCATAAAGAAATGTAAGATATTCACCTTACGGATGTTATCCACATTTGCTCGACCTCTACCCATCACATTACCAACTGCATGACCAGGAACCAACATCTCCAAGGCAGAAGATGACAATCTGATTGAGATCAATAATTAACATAACATGAGCAAACACCATAGGCTCCTGATGTAGAAGAGTTCTACATCAGCCTATATATAGTTATGGATACATACTTCCATGAAATGCATATGCTAGGATCTATGCTTTCTAAGTGACCCAAAATATAAAGATAATGCTCAATGATGGCTATCTGTTTGCTAGGATCTATGCTTTCTAGCTGTTACCTCAGAAACTGACAAATATTACTACTATAGATATTCGTCTAATGATTAATCAGGATTTCATCATTGATGTCACTTTTTTTCTTGTTAACTGATTTGGATATTGTAAAACATTTTTATTTAGCTATATTAGTAAACAATGATAATAAATATTAAATCCACATCGTCATGATATTCCACATTGGTTGTTTACTACACATATTCCAAGCTATATGTTATTTTCTTTATATAAACAGTGAACTGAAATAAACTTGTAAAAGGCAGTCTCAAGTCAGTTTCCTAGATTAACAATAAATCTTGATTCTTTGCCTGAACCCAAGAAGGTTTTGGACATAGAACAAGTGTCACAAAACTAAACTTGTCGTCAAGTAATTGTTTGCTTAGTACTAGTTACTAGCTTACATTAAAACCGAACATAATGTGTTAATTATAGGTGGTTTGCACTGCAAAGAAATTCATATATATGTTCCGTGGGCACATCATTTTCAATAACGCTAACAACCTCTGGTCCAGAATGTTCACCTAATCTGATACGGGATCCCTTACAGTCTTATCCCTTAATCAAGGAAGGAAAATAAATTCGAATAAGATTTCAAAATCAAACTCAGAAATGACAATATACAACCTGTTATATTATTTTTACACTATGAGATTAGATAAAGCTCTAATTGTGTCCGGCGACGAGCTTTTTGGAGTGTTTAAGAGCATTTATAAGATAATGCTTGTATTGCAATGACGGCTTTTAAAAAAGCGTTTAGCTTTTACGTCATTATACAATATAGGTATGTTAGGCAAAACTGTAGTAAAAGCTAAACGCTCTTAAAAGCTCTTTACCAAACATATACCCTATATAAATACATATACAAATATATGTTATCAAACGCTTATATAAAAAACATCTACTACTGACAAAGCTACAACGTAAACGATAAGGGTGTGTTTGGCAAAAGTAGCGCTAAGAGTAGCAGTTAGATGTAACCGATAGCAGTTTTTTTATATAAAAACGTTACGTAACGTAGATGTACTCCTAAATGCTCAATGCTCCTAAATGCTCCAAAAAAAAAGCTACTTGCTGCTTAAACAAGAATTAACAAACAAAATGATCACCGCTCCTAAATGCTCCGCACCAAACATACTCCAACTACCAGAACATAATATAAGCATACCATTCTTTCACCTTTAATACTAGCCAAACATTACTCAAGGAGATTAACATATAAAGAGAAAGAACAAACTTACAATGTTGGTCAGTTGAACCATGAAGTCAAAATCAGTCCCTAAAGTCAAAATCAGACACCAAAAGTCAAATATATAAAAACTGAGTCAATATACCTCGAATCCAAAAGATAGTTCTTGCGCCACAACATACATTTAGATTAATATATACAAGTTATTAATACTTCAACTAATTAAAAATTACACAAGATGGATGGGTGGTTTCATTTCCGGTAATTAATATGAGTAATAGCGGGTAACATGTGGATATCGTGGGAGAGCAACAGAGGATTCCGATGGTTATAGGTAGCGAATTTGTGGTGGATCGAGATTAGAAAGGTAGTGAAAGAGTGGAGGGAGGATTTGATTTTGAGTAAAAAAAGTGTAGGCGGGATACTAAAAAGATAAAGCGGGGAATCGAAATATTTTGGGGTGTTAGAAATTTTTTAGTTAAAAATAGTGAAAAAGGGGTTTTGTATAAAAAGGTTAAATGTGTGACAAAACTTGACTCTATGATTTAGCCACATAAACAATTATTTCATGTGACCATATATAACATCTTGAATTTAGTCACACAAACACTCAATGTGACCATATATAACATCTTGAATTTTGGTTAAACTTAATCATGTATGTCTATGGTTTAGTGTGACCATATATGACATTTGGTCACACTGTTCAACTGTGTGACATATATTTGTCACTTTTAAATGTATATCGTGACTAATGCTTCAAACTTACCTTTCAGTTGTCACACATTTCAAATTCATATGTGGCTAAATATTCAGTAAAAAATAGCAGTCACTTTTAAATAATGTGTGACAAACTTGACTATATGATTTAGCCACATACACAATTACTTCATGTGACCATATATGGATTTTGGTCACACTATTCAATTGTGTGACATATATTTGTCACATATGTATATATATAGTGTGACTAATGTTTCAAACTTATTTGTATCTGTCACACGTCCCAAATTATAAGTGACTAAATAATCAACAAAAAATTACCAGTTACCTCTAGTCACATAAATATTCAAATGTGTGACAATGAAATTCCGAAATGGTCACACAAAATGAGTTCAAGTGTGGCTGTTTATTTTATCCTGGTACATTTAGTCACATATATATCTGACTGTGTGGCCGTTCAAAAAAGAGCATGTGTGACGAAATCCAAGATTTGTACTAGTGCTTATAGCATAAGCTTCTGGCTGATCAACCTTATTAAGCAAAACTTCAAATGAGTCCTGATAAGCTTGCACTGATCCTACTTGTTTCAAATTATTTAATTCCACCATAGGGTCCTCATTGACAGGGTCAAACCTTTCCTTAATGGCCGCTTCATATTGGATCCAAGTCACATTATTCCCATTACTTTTGAGAAATTGTTTGTGCCAATTCAGTGCATGATCAAATAAGTGCATTGAGACTAACATAAGTTTTTGAGCATCTTCTTGGATTCTATCCATTGTAATGAACATATTCACCCTATACAACCATCCTTGAACATCTTCACCATTGAATTTGGGGAATTCAAGCTTAGTTCGTCTTCCATAAGCTGGTTGACCTCTACGGTTACTAGTGCCTTCTCCATTATTCATACGATCAATAACAGGCTGAGAAAGTTGTTGAAACACTAAGAGGCCTTCAATTCGTTGATTCATTTGATCCATAGCATTAGAGAGCCTTTCTAAAGTGGCCTCTATGGAACTGTTGTTTTGAGTTGTGGAATCAGTTAGGGAACGAGTAGCCACCATATTGTGATATTGAGGATTGGAAACGTAAAGGTTTGATCGGAAATTATAGAGGTTTGATTGGAATTATAACAAAAAACGGTTACAACTGAAACAGTTATAACAGAAATTGGTTAACAGAGCGTCTAACAACTTTTGTAACAAACTGAGCCGCCAGAATGCGCTCTGATACCAATTGAAACGTTAAGAACTAGATTTCTAGTAGAAATGGTAGCTCAAGTTCCAATGGCAACAAACTATTCAGGAATTCCAAAGAGAGAAGGGAATTCAAAAATGGATTGTTATTGAAGAATGAGTTTACACACAGTCGAATGATTACAAGGAAGGAAAAGGAGTTTACAAATTCTAGATGAAAAATGAGAAAATGAACTAAAATAGGTATTTATAGGGAAATTTAGGGGAAAATCAGTGTAACTGATTTTCCCGCCAAAACCCAATTCAAACTGAATTTTGACTTCCCAATTGTGACCCATTTAGCTTTGGCTTGTTACAGATGTTTTCTTTGTGATTAGCCCTTGAATGGCTCGTCGTAAAGACTTTGTTTTGTACTCTTGTGTAGGAGTCCATTAGGTTATAACTTATAAACAGTTGATTTCCTATGACAATAACATATCGACATTAGCGTTAGTCTTATATATTTGATGCCTAAATTCATTATTTGAGTAGTTGGGATGTCATACTTAACCAAATAGTTGAACTTACACATACAAGTTAGTATACGGTTTAGTAAACTATAAAATGTATGTGTCGTATATCACACAACACGGGGAAATAGCCACTCATGGTGTTAGTGGCAATTTTATTGATAACCGGGACTTAAAACCCTTGCCAAAACACAAGTAAAGCGTGAAATTACAATACTATATACCTAACAATATAATAAAAATAACAAGTAGATGAAAAAAAATACCACTATGCACGTGCAACGCTTGGCTATTTTGCTATGAACACCCCCACCTTTACGTACGCCCAATCTTTCAAGCTATCATGAAACTGGAAAAAAGCATGTCTCCCCCGGCGGTTAAGAAGTAAAGCGCTACAAATTATCCAAAATCCAGTAGGAAAACCAGCAGCCCCACCAATATAAAACCATCTGTCTATACCTTCCTCATCACCATCACTTTTACCAATGGTCTCTGGTTCTTCTAATTCTTCATCACCTAGACATTTTTTCGGCAGGGGACTTCCACATAGCCCCGCATTTCCTATGTACCTTGCAGGTTCAAAGGACTGGAGTTGAGTGCCAGATGGAATTCTCCCCGACAAGTTATTACATGACACGTCTAGATCATTCAATAAATCCATCCGAGACATGCTTGATGGTATCTTACCTGAAAACAAGTTTCTAGATAGATTCAAAGTTAAAAGCTCAGTCATTTGACCAATGCTTCGTGGAATCTCTCCAACCAGATTGTTGTCTGACAAGTCTAGGACCAACAATCCATGCAGATTGGTAACTTCATTTGGGATTTGTCCTGTCAGATTGTTGCTAGACAAATCGATGATCTTCACTAATCTCAGATTGCTGCTAAATTCATTAACCTTTCCTTGCCACTTGATCATCGCATTGTCAACATATTTATCATAAATTTGATCATAATATGAATAACTGTCATTAACTAAGAAGTTATTTAACAACCATGAAAACTGATGTACGTTATGTTTCACAAAGAGTCCTTTTTGAGCCATGGTACTAAGATTATTTACACACGAGGGGATTGATCCATGGAGGTTGTTTATTGACAAGTCTAGGATTTGAAGAGTTGCTAATTTACAAATCTCTAAAGGAATGGTTCCAATGAAATTGTTTGATCTTAGGCTAAGATAATACAACCCTGAAAAGCTTTCCCCAATCCAAACAGGAATATTTCCGATAAACTTGTTGGCCCCCAAATTCAAAAAGCTTAACTTGGTGCAATTCCTTAAAGACAAAGGAAATTCTCCAGAGAAGTTGTTGTTGTATAAACACAGCATCTGAAGTTGGTCCAAATATCTCAGAGAGGGAGCAAGTCTTCCTGAAAGAAAGTTGTATCCTAAATTGAGAACTCTTAGTTTGGTCAAATTCTGCAAACAGTCAGGAAGTTGTCCTGTTAATGAGTTATGTGAGAGATCAAGAAATTCCAGCCCTTCATACATTAGGCATAAGAAAGAGATTCCTCCATGAAATTTATTTCTCGAAAGATTAAGAAATCTTATTCCTCGAGGAAAAGCTGGTATATGACCATGAAATTTGTTGAAACTCAAATCAACTGAACTAAGGTCACGGTTTGATAATAATTCTGGTAATGTCCCGCTGATGTTGTTGAAATAGAGACTTAAAAAGCGCAACTGAGAGGGTTTCCATTGATTCCAGTACTCTGTAGACATTGTGTCTGAAATACTATTGTTGGAAAGATCAAGAAAGATTTTTCATCTTTTTTATCCATAAGGGGAAACGGGGCCCTAGCTTGCAAGAGCTGAAAAAGTGGGAAAACGGGGCCCTAGCTTGCAAGAGGATTAAATCATATAAACTTTGCATTCTTTGAATGTTTGGACATGTGAAAGCATCAAGAACAAGGAAATTTCAGTCGAGTGAAGTTTGATGTGTAAGGTCTATTTCGATAAAAAGATGTGACTTTCCAATTGTATTGCTAGTGGCTGATATCCACCTCATTAAGGTATTGGGGGAATTTGGTGTTGCCTGACCTTAGAAGTATCCGGGGACTGGGTGAGCTGCAGGTTTTAACCGGTTATGTTGTGGAGATGCTGTGGATGAGACGCGTAGTTAGGGGGAGTGGTTGTTGGAGATTATAGATGGTGCGAGGTTTAAGGCGCGGATCTTGAAGTCATTGTTGAGGTTTGTGGGAGTATGTTTGTTTCAGCTCGTTGTATTTGTGGGTGTGGGCCGGAAAAGTGTTAAAGATTGAAAGTCGGACGTCGATTTTGTTGGTGGGCAGTGCTTTGACTCTGGGGGGAGGTTTATGTCGGGGATGATTCCCCTTCCATCCAGCTAAATCTATTTATCACTCTACATAAATTTAACGGCTTTAGTTCAGATGATTGTGTCTAGTGTTCTGGGTGAGAGTTGTAGCTGTTGGGGGGGTGAGGTGGTGGGGAGCTTGATTTAGGGTTAAAATGTTGTAGTTGTAAGTGGGGGTTCTTTTATGAGCTGTGTAATCCTGAATTCATGGTTTACTTTTGGCGTGCTGGTATTCTTATTTGGGCTTTAACTGTTGAGAGGGAATGTGAATCGTTGGTACAGATTGCGGGATTGCTGTAGGGGCCTGAGATAATGCTTAGATAGTTTTTGGCGGATCAATGGGGCTGAGAGTTGGGACTCCATCGGGTCCTTGTGAAAGTAGAACTGAGGGAGAATTGTTTATAGATAGGGCAGTGGCGATTTGTACAGCAATGCAAAGTCGTGTCAAATTATCAGAACATGCGGCTTGGGGAGGTAACCATAAGCTGGGGTGAATCGTTGAGTAATGGATGAAATGGATAACCTAAAGTGGGGTTAAGTCTTTGATTCGTACATTTGTTATGTTTTAGATGTTAAAATTGGTGGATGTTTCTCGTTTTTGGTTAGTGAGATTTACGGGTTACATTGGACGTTCGCTGGCAGTGGGGTTAATTAAACCGTCAGCCATCTCTTCTTGACCAAATTTGTGAACAATCTATTAGAGATCCTGTTGTTAAAATTGACGGGACACCCAACTCCTCTTTAGATTTGATACATCGTAAGGAAAGCGGAGGGCGTTGCATGGGTGAGAGAAATGAGTGTGGTTGTCTTGTGACTGGGTCTGCAGGAAAGGGATTTCAGTTAGGACTGTGAGGGATTCGTAATTAGATTGTTGCGGGGCAACATTACCGGATTTGTGGCTTGTGGTGCATGAGAACAGATAATGGGGGGTAGAATGTGTTAATGAGGGAGGTGGAAGTGAAGAGTTCTATATCGTGTGGGGCGCATTTAGGTGCAAGTTTGCCGCTGGTTGTGGGTTTATTATTATCTCCATCTCCTGTACTAACTGAATGACATTTATTAAAGTTGACCCATACAAACGAAATATTTTAGTAAACACATATAATTCCTTCGATTGTGAAAATTGCCTGATCTACAATTAGGGATATATTGGTTAATCTCTATGCTGTTGGTTGTTATTCTATTTATGTGGTGTGAGATAAAGGGTGATGAACTTCTTAAATATAGCCTCAAATTCAATTTTAATGACACTGTAATGTATAGCACCACAACTCTTTATAATTGCAATTTCTGAAATAGATGCTAAGTTTTCGTGAGGTTTATATGGTTGTTGTATATGTCGGATGAACAAGATTGGCGTTGGTATTTGGTGGTTGTGGTTGGGTCTAGAGGCGATAATTTGGGTGAATGGAGTGAGGTTAGTGGGAGGAAATGTGGTACGTGTGTGGGTGAGATTGGGTTCGTCAGTCTGTGATGCGATTAATTATTCTGAGTTGAGGTCTGTGAGGGTTAGCTTTAGGTGGGTAGTTCGTGGTAAGGGGGTTGGTTTTTGTGTGCATAATCTGAGCTAGTAATTAACAGTACATGGAATAGTGGGGCGGGTGAACTGAGATAAGCTCATTAGAAATATTTATTATTTAGAGTTAAGGCGTAGAAGTATGGAGTATAATTACAATCTTTCAAATGTATGTATGTTTAGGTTAATCGGATCATAGCTCGCTTTTCTGGCTGATTGGGTGTGGGGATTATCAGTTATATTGGTGCGCGCGTGTGGGGTGTGGATGGTATAAATGAAAGGGAGGGTCTGGAGCGGGGGATTGTAATTTGAAGAGGACCGCGAGGCTTCTGATGGGTAGTTTTGGTGAAGGAGTGATAGAGAACAAGATGGGGGTGGGTTGTCTTGAGCGGTGTGAGGGATTAAGTGTTATGGTGAACATGGGGGGAGAATATAGTTATGTTTTTGCTGGTGAGGCGTTTGCTATTTGTACTCGTATTTTAATTTGATTACGTAGGAGCTTAAGGTCTACGGCATCTAAAGTAGCGGATTGTATTAAGGTTTGGATTTTCTACGGTGCTAGAGTGCAGAGCTGGTTTAGTTATGAAATGTGAGTGGTTGGTGTTGCAGATTTTGGTAAAAACTTAACGAGTTATAATAAGAGGCGAGGAATGTATATAATTGTGTAGAGGTTGATGACTCGGGTTGTGTCAGTTTTTGTGTGTGTGGAGGGTTTTGTTTTTGTTTCGATTGCCGGGGGGTGGTCACAGGAGATTTTATCAGCGCGATTGATTTCGGGAAGATAGTTAGGCTTTCAATTCGGTGGGGTCAATGTGAGGGGCTGGGAATTAAGTTGGATGATCGTGTTATGTTGTACTTTTATGAAGGTTGTAGGTTCAAACTGTTGTGTTTTTGAGGCTGGATAGGTATAAAGTTGATAAGGGGCTGTTTGTTAGGTGTGTGTCTGTGAATCTTAATCTGGGCTGTGGGCTAGGGAATGGATATGTTTGGGTTGGGTTGTGTTTTAGCAAGGTGATGTGGAGCGAGTGGAGGTCATAGGTTTCGGTATGTGTTAAGTGGGGATCTACTGCCTTTTTTATAATTAAGTCTTATTGCCTATGATTTGTGTGTGTAATAAATTTAAATAGAAACCAAAAATTAATCATTCAAAATAATCGCCCCAACCCCCCCCCCCCCCCCCTCGTGTTGGCTGAGACGGGGGTTGGTGGTATCTTGATTGTTGATCTAGCTGGGTATGGTGCGGCCAAATTTGACTTACCTCCGCGGTTTTTTCGATAACAAACGATTACCACCCTATTGTTAGGTGTGGTTCAGTGAAATTGGCAGGATACGTCCTTGTAGGAAATCTTTTATTGGTGTTCATTATTCAGTCCATTGTTCAAACTTTAAAATGCTGTGAAATTTACCCCTTCTGAAATACACATCTGAAAATATTAGAAACTCAAGTGTGACCCAAGGACGAAAATACATGAACCCAAAAGTTGACCGTCTTGTTTTTGACCAAAACTAAAAAAAAAATGATCAGTTACGTTATTTCAATTTTCAGTTTGGACCATAGGACGAAAAATGAACCCAAAGTTTCACCACAAGTGACTTGTTGCCATTTTGCAAATTTCCGACCAATTACGGACGCAAGGGCGAAAACGTTGCAATTTGGCCTAAAACAACAAAGACGATTTTTGCAATTTATCCTAAGCAGAGTAGTTTTAACCATAGTCATGCCATCAAATCTGAGTCATTCAGTCCATATAGAACACTTGAATTATGACTGTACATCTGATATACGCAAAGCTCGTTGATTTTAAGGCATTTTTTTTGTGAGATATATTGTGAGATATTATTGGGTGAGATATGGTGGCGTAAATTTCTCCCGTAAAGCGTTTTAGTATGCACGTTTTTTTTAGTGAAAAATTTGCGTTTTAAAAAGAAAATAACAGCAAAATCATCAAAGCGCTCTCCCTCGATGTAGATACTTAAGATTGGCTCGGCGGATATGAATGTATATACGAACGCAACCGCAGTCAATTCCAGCCAAGAAATAGTAAAAAATTATAATCAATATGCTCTTGCTTGATTCATGTTGGTCAGATATTCCATCTATCTTTTACATTTCCCACCTGTCGTTTTGCCTCAAACTGAGATGAGGGAAAAGCTGCTCAAAAGATACGATTCCATGTCGATGATGGTAACAGTGCTAGACCTATGCACTTAAGATCATTGGTGCAATTTCGCCGTTAGAAGCATTCTTGCATACCATTATTGTAAAGACGATCACCTGCTTACCAAGCCAAAGGGATTGAGGTTATAAACACCCTATCTTCAATGGGAGCCATTTGCATTTGGATCATCTAACTAAGTATCCGAAACTCATGAGCAGTGTCTTAGTCTTTTTGTCTCGAAGTAGGTAGTGCTGCAAAACGACCCATTAAGAACATAGATTGGGACGATGCCGTTTCCTCAATTTTTTTGATGCAAGCGTCTTTTATACCAGTAGTTTCCTTTGTAATTGATCCCGTGGGAGGCAAGCCATATGGTATCATAGATGGGATATGAGGGATCTGGGAGCATTGGCGTGTTGCTAGACGCTTACCAATGTTATTATATTATTCATACATGTCCAAGTGGGAGCTGTTGGAATATGTACATATATGAAATAATATATGTCCGGGAATTATACGAGCCTAAGAGGACGCACACGTTTATATGTAGAATAACGAGTAAATATATTAAAGTAATATATTATGTGTTTAGCAAACGATCGTTAAATGTTAACAAGTATTAATATTAGTCATTAAAGAGTTAAGGGACTAAATATACAAAACCGAAGATTGAAAGGGTGCGGTTTGACTCCCCTTCTTCTTAGTCGGCTGGAATTATAATCCTAATGGGATTAGGAAAGCCTAGAGGACTATATATAGAGTTTTGGGGCTTTCATTCTTTACATAACTTGAAACCAAAATCTATACATCGTTCTTGTGGTTTTTCTTGCTCGACCGAAACTAAAAAAACCCTCAAGGGTTTTTGGTTTTCTTCTCCTTCTTTGTTCGATCGCTAATTAAAACCCCAAAGGGTTTCATTGGTTTGTTGGTTCGACCGTAAGGACAAAGGGTCATTCGGTTTACTTGAATTGTCAAGATTTGGTTATTGTTTGCTATATCACTACTAGTACTAGCATACTTCGTTGTTTGCTAAGAACGTATAGTGTGTGGAAGCTTAGAGGAATCATACTTTGATTCTTGTGGTTTCGCGTGTGACATTATACACACGCGTATATAGAAGACGGTGTTTACGGTTACCTTTAACGGTGTATCGTTTCGTGCTAAAAGGTATACTTCTTCTATTCTTGTTAATTAATGTATTCTACATGCTATCTTTATTCCGCTGCGTACTCGTGTTAATTAATATGTTTAATTAGATTGTAAAACCCAACATTATCGAGAATTCTCGTAAAGACATCGATAAGTTAAAGAAGGTAAGAATTTCTTTTCGTTTCAATGTCATTGCAACTTTATTATTTCGGACCCAAATTTATTGCTACCTTGTCTTGGGTATCAAGTTAAGGGATATATATGTTTGCAACAGGCTTCACAGTTGATATTGGAGAATGATGAGGAACGTGGGAAATGTGAAGAACGTATGTTGGAATTCCAATTACTCGAGTTCAGTGGGGTAAGACGAATATCTTAATGAACTTTTACTACTTCTTTGAACATACAAAAGCGCTAGGTGCTAATCAGGCGGTAGCCCACCATCTAGCTAGTAATCAGTCTAGGCGGGGACTAGGCGAGAGGCATAGGCGGATTGGACTTCTCTTGAAAGTATATGTGTATGATAAATTTTAACATAAATGAATAAGTTGGCCTAAAAAAAAGTTAGACATTCCCCTCGAAATATACATAGAGCTTTTATTTAGTTAAATCAGGTTTTAAAAAGAAATCCCTCCAATTGAAAAAAACCCTCTAAATTTCAATTTGAAAAATGTCATAATCAAGGGCAACAGTACGACAATAATGATCATCTTCAATGCAATACTGTTATTTGAAGATTTTGATGTATATTGTTTCTTGTTTTTGAGTTTGTGGTGGAAGAGGTGAAGTGTTTTTTTTTGTGTGTAGATGTTTGGGGTTTTAGTAGAATGAGTGGCAGAGTGGGGCTTATTGAGTTAAGAGGTTAAACCCTGTTTGTAAAGAATGAATTTGACCTGGTAATAAGCCCATTGGGTTTTTAGGTCCCGCTATAACCAAGGAGTGACAATACTGGACTGGACACTCATTTTCGAGAATCAAATACGGCCAAATTTTTTTCCATTCGTTTCTATTTTATGCTTTATCTTTAAGTAAAAAAAATACGTTATTCAAACTTTTTTGTTTATGTGCTTATTATTAGGTAAAATAAGCAGTAGGATGTTGCTTACCTTAAAGTGTTTTATGTAACTGGAATTACGGGTGAGCCATGGCCAGTTTGGGCATTTTTTTGGCTAAAGCTAAACTCGGACCGAAATTTCAGTTTAATGTTTTATAAAACCGAAACCCGAACCAAAAGTTAAGGGTAAGCTACAATACCAAAGGGCATGTAGCGTACTAGACTATACCAGTTAAAAAAACATATGTGTGAAAGCTCAATGGAACTCAAGGTTTACTCATTCCTTGATGAAGCCTTTATACAAGAGCCTCTGTGTTCATGTGTGAGTGGAATCTGCACTTGAATACAGGTAGGGTGTTTGTATTAGAAGGAAATGTAGTCAAGGGTGAGGTTTCTTCATGGAGTCCTCCTAGTGCTAGCCGCTTTATAGGTAAACTAGAAGAATAGGTGAACTGTTTTCATTTGTACTGATACGTTCTAGCTAGTATGTTGACTTGTATTTCTTTGTTTTTTATCAGTGGTAATAATATATGTTTGTAACTGGGCACAAATGTAGAAGAAAAAATAAAGTTAAAAGTTTGATTTATCTATAGATATTACTAGTTTTATATTATGTAATTTATATTATTGTTTTAATTAATCTAACTTTCTTTTTTAGGCTCTCGAAGACTTTTGTTTATTTGTCATACCATATATCCTGTGTGAATACCTTTACCAATTATCTAAGAAATTTACCAGCTACTATTCGTCTGTGTACAAGGTATATATATATATATATATATAAGTTATAGATATATACTAGTGGCTAAATCCGCCTAATGGGTGGGCATGACTTGTAATTATTGTTTACATTCTTTTGTTTTGTTAAATATTGTTTTTTTTTATCATGTACATATCGAGAGGTTTAAACTTATTCAAAAGAAAGGAAACATTCTATAAAATTAAAGTTTGAAAATTGTGTTGTATAGTTGCATAACCCACCCAAAATGCCGCATCCATAAGAATCCAAATGTACATAATAATCGAAAAAAAGTTTACATTTTATAACTACATATTCACCTGAGTTTTGACTTTGATCGACTAAAATCTATAACCATGTTGTGAAGATGTCAATAAATATTGTACAGTAGTATTTAACGTCCTTTCTCATATGTTGGTGACTGAGACCCGTAACGTGATATAGGTAGAATGAAATGTAATATGAACAATACTATCTTTCACTTGCAAGTTTCAGTTTATTAAGTTAAAGTACAAAAGACATAAAAACTATCCTAAAGGAGGAAAATCATTGTTGAACAGATTATAACAGAAGAAGACACAAAAAATGTTACACAAGAGTATACAAAAGACGAAATCATGTCTCTTATGAACATAACAAACCAAAAAAGTGTGCACTTGAAAAAAATAGAAGATGGAGTAATCATTTTTACGGAAGTCAATTTTCTAGAGTTTTGAACATTACCCCGGTTGTATTGCGGGTACGTGAAATACATTATGGTGGTGGTGGGTGAAGATGGTACTTAAGCCTATAGCATAAACGATAGACATGAAAATGAAGATTACCTGAATGTTTTAAGATAGCAATTTGTGCATAGGCTACAAAGCCAGGGAAGGAACCTGATGCACACGACCTTTTCCACACATGTTACTTGCAATGACATCAATCTTCATATGTTGTTCACCATCAGAAAAGAAAACTCAGGAAGCTCTTTCAAGTCAGGCACAAGATTTATGTCAGATTCATTGTTTTGCCTCTTCCACCTCCTTGTAGATAAATGTCCCATCATCCCCAATATCAACTTCATCTCTTTGACTGTGCAAATAAACCCAAAACTTCCCATCGCGATCAAATTGTAAGCAAGGATTGTGTGCATAATGCAAACGGTCCAAAGCTCCACCAACATCATTCAAATGTACATCAGAGACATCTACCAACAACATCATTCTAGACCACCCATGTACTGGTTTCATTTATACCAGCCCTCTCTATTGTAGAATGTCCGTAACTGGCTTTCCGAAATGCAAAATAGTTCGACTGAGGATCATTAAACCTGTAAAAGCCCATAGGATAAACATAATCATTTAAAAGCGAACGATGTTACATTTTTATTAGTAAAACGGAAAGTGTAAATATAAGTATCACCTTGACTTGAGACCTTCTTGGTTTCATCCATCTCAAACTGTTGCGTAAAATGAGCTGATTAGTCTGGGATTGGATAACTTGCACCACTGGTTACGATTGCAGTGTATGTTCGAGATATGGTACTGAACTTACATACTTTAATAGCATTAAGTCAATTAAAAAGAACAACAACTGAATATGGATTGATTTCAAAACTAAGATACTGAATTTGTATCACTATTGTGCAGGGATAGATTACATGCTAGAATA
Organism: Tanacetum coccineum; assembly: GCA_026074375.1. Taxonomy (NCBI): domain Eukaryota; kingdom Viridiplantae; phylum Streptophyta; class Magnoliopsida; order Asterales; family Asteraceae; genus Tanacetum; species Tanacetum coccineum. The sequence continues at coordinate 19,529 of BQNB010111175.1, forward strand.
AATTCTTTCTTAAGTATGTGTCGATAAGCTTTTCATTTTCTTTCTTTCTTTTTTATGACTCTTTAGCAGCCATTAGGCACCAATTTGCATCTGCGGAAAGAACCACAAGGTGACATCAAGAATAAGATTATCATAATTTTTTTTAAAGCGAGATAAGAAGTTTATCGGAGGTGGCAAATTGGGTGGCGGGTCTGGTGAAAATTTGAAAAATGGCTAGATCAATCCAAATCACTTCTTGTGCATGTTTTTAGTTTTTAGAACATTTATTATTAGTTCTGAATTAACCTATTGTAATGATTTAGATGGTTATATGTATCATATACACCCTACGACTTGGGTGATTTTCAGTCAGTTTACCCATTTTGCTCGTTTTCCTTTTTGCTGACTTTTTGTTTTTTTCATTGTGATCCTACCATCCTTCAGTGTAGGACCAAAGAAGTTTGGTCATGTGAGAAACAAAATAATTGGCGGTTCACTTTTAACTTGGATTGTTTATAGCTCGCGACTCTTTACTCATAACAGATACACAACAAATACAACTCTATAGAGCCATCTTTACCTTGTATAATATTCTGATCCGAACCACCATCGGGTTTGTTTGAGAAGTCTAGAAATTATATAAAGCGAGTTTCCCAACTGGAATTCCCAAACCCGCACAAAATTATATAGTTCAGTTATACAATTTCGACATTCATGAAACAAATTCATCAAGGAAATAAGGTTAGCTTATGGTACCTGGCACCCAAGATCACCCAATCCCAAGATACGCTCACATTCTATCACCACAATAACTTGAATACTCCTCTCAGGCCAGTTCTTTAGTACTTCAAGAACCTTGCCCCCTGCAGATTCAAGTAACTCAAATGTCAATTAATTACTACTCGTAATTTGAAATAATCTATATTAGCTGAACACAATTTTTTCTAACAGCCATACTTCTGTTTCAAACTAATGTAAAGGCTTAAAGTTGTTAAGAAATGTCCTAAAAACTGATTTTAGATGCCAAAAAAGGCTCTTATCTTTTGAGTGAGACTCTTAGGAGCTGGGGGGCATGGGGGCATGAATTCATCTACATTCTGAGCTCAGTCTTCATATACCCTTTCACATTGCTCTTGAACCAATGAGAACCTGTCTCCTCACCTGAATCAATATCACACCCGACTTTGAGGCCTTTTATATACGCCTTACATGTTTTCAGAATATCACGTGCATGATAATGAAAATACCCAATCGCCAGATCCTCAAAATGCTGCATTCAAAAAGAAAATGCTTCAAAAGATATTCATTAAGGTCTTACACAAAGCTGCCGTCTTTTTTAAAGGGAAAATTCCAACTCATTTATTATGAACGTTTATTGTCGGTGTATATTTTATCTCTTAAATCATACTATTCAAGTATTTAGACTATTGATGAAATAACTTAACTTTGGAATCAATTTTGACCCATTTTCAAGTTTTCAGCTTGTACAAAGATTACCGGTTCTGACCCATTTGCTTGTCCATTTTGCCACCTCCAATGTCTAGGTATCCATTGCTACTAAAATATTTTTAAACCTCTTCCATCAATATACTTGTGCGATCCATGATTATGCATAAACACTAAAACTTGAATCATAGTTGGTATTGGGTACCCATTGCTCATTCTTAGCACCAGTTCATGAGTTTAAAAAGGCTTAATTACTCATTCTTAATGCAATCGCTCCTTTTTAGCTAACATTTTTCAGTTGACTCATGTGACCCGTGTGAGACTAAACATAACTCAGACACATTAGTAAATGGATTGAAACTGCCACCTTCTATAATAATATATCGTATAGTTAGCCATTCCAATCATACCTTGTGTGGTTTCTTCATGGTGTACACCATAGTTTTGAGTGAGTATATTATAGTATACTCATTGTATTGAGACGATTTGTTGTCTCCATTGTTAGAGCCACGCGTTTGTTCATATCCAGGTTCGTTGAAATAAGGCTTTTCATTTAAAATCGTACCCTGTATAGACACCAGAACTTGGAGCATAATCGAAATCCCTGGTCTCCATCTCTCATTATTGGCACCATACCAAGTATTTAAAAGGCTCAAGCAAACTTTGCCATTTTTATACAGATTTGGATTAATACGTAGCTCGCCTGAGTGATAGTATACTTTCTGAAAACAGCGTAAAAATACCATTTAATCATGGTACATACATTAGACTAAAAACATAGGATAAATTGTAAAATATAAGACATACACATCAGGATAGTTTAGAGGGAAATGAATATCAAAGAAAAAAAGACCGTCATGATATGGGGTCCCTATTGCTCCCTTTATCGATTAAGCTAGCACCAGGGAGTGTAATATCTCAACTTTTTGGATCTTTCGTTATCGATAAATTGTCATTAGTAGGATCAAGGAGATCTTGTAACGACTCCATATACAGCTGCAAGTATGGTCACGCAAAGTAAATGCCACCAATCCGTAACTAATTAGTCCATATAAAGTTCTGCGGAGATTTCAACAAATATATCCTCCATTGCACAAACCATTATTCCACGAGCAGAGGTGTCCTTATCCCTGAGTCGTCCCAGTGTGTAAGTTTTACCGGTACCAGTTTGTCCATATGCCATGACTGCTCCATTATATCCATCCAGAACACTCTGCACAACAGATAAGACAAGATTGCAGTTACAAAAGAATCACACCATTTAATATGAACCGGAAGGAACAAAAATGGAATTAAGTCATTAACGTTATTGAATTAATAAGAATTATATGTTTCAGATTAAAAGCATATATACTCAACTCTATAGATGTAATATTATGATAGTTTTGTTTCTTAACTTACGTGGTACGTAGTACTTAATATATCAATAAAATTTCTTAAACTAAGAAATT
>BQNB010111176.1:0-22404 GCA_026074375.1 Tanacetum coccineum
CGTGAAAAGGTGTGTTTGAGAATGGTTAAGGCCCTAAAGCTACAAAATGTTGTAAACATTGTGTTCGTTCTTTTGTTAGTGAGAAAAATGGCCCAATAACTTTGGGTTAAATTCAAAGACGAATCATGGACTAATTACTTTAAGGGCAAATCACAAAAAGATACTACACGATAAACAGGTGAAGCGTGACGGCATGACCAAGTCTTACACTTTAGCGGTTATAAAAAAACTTTTACGTTTTTAATACGTGTTTAAGACGGCACAAAATCTAAAAATATTTAGATATTTATACCATATTTTATATATATATTAGTTTACAAAAAGTGTTGTACATAATGTATAAAGTTAAGAAACTATCCTTACATGTAATATTCTTCACTTTAAAAAAAATTATCGGAGTTGAATCCAAAAAACTCACCACGTTTCACGACTTGTCACGCCTTTTCACGCCTCATCTCACGCCACACCTAGAGTCGGCGCCTTAGTCTATTTCGTAACATGGAGGCCACGCCTCACGCCTTCGCGCCGCCATGACGCGCCTTTTAGAACACTGACTAGACGTTACGTAAATTTGAATTTTAGTCAATCAATTTTATTTTCCTTAATTTAGGGTATCGAAATTATTTTTTAAGCAATGCAAAGTTTTTTCGACTTTTCAAAAGATGTTATCAGTCATTTTTTCAACTGAAATGGTTAAATAATGTGATGTATCGTTATAATTGAGTTTATAAAATTCATTTCGGATAAAATTATGACCAAAAATACCTTACATTACTCATAAATAATTTTAATACCTTCAACTTAGAAAAATAATGTTGAATACCTAAAATTCAAATTGACCAAAAGTATAATACTTTTTTGTCTCATCTAAAAAAATTAAACAGATTTGCTTCATTTATTATTATATATATTAAACCCCAGAGGATGTTGCATTTAATGTGTGAGTGACTCGGGTGCATTTAATGCGTTGGGTCGACCCGACCCGGTCTGACACGTTTACCCACCGGTATTTACGAAATAGCCTCTCGGGTATTTACGAAATACACCCTCGCACTATATGTTAAATTATGAAAACTACCCTCATTTTTAAAAAAATTACAAAGTACCCTCTCTGACGAGTCAACCCTCACGCTTCGCTGTGGAGCGTGAGTTACAAACCTCGTTTTTATTGATTTATCAATCGCTCATCTAATAAGAGAAAAGTTTTGTTCCTTTTGCAATTGCATTATTCATTTAACAAATAGCAGAGTTCAATTTCAAAATCAATCACTCATATTGGTCAATTGAAAGGTCGACATTAAATAATTTGGTGAACGCTTATTAAAAAGGTGATCCAGCGATAAGAATATAAATCTTTTAAAACGGATGTCAAGAGTTCGAATCCAATGGGGAGAAATTAATCCCCTCAAGGTCATAGAGGTTCACCTGCGCTAACTCCATGCTATCCAAAATGATAGTAACCCTGAGATTAGTCTGCTCGGAATGTCAAATCAAAAATCCATGTGACCCAAAAAAAAATTGTTAGCCATTAAAAACATCCAACATGCCATGTGTCAGATTTATAAGGAAAAACTTTAAAAAACGGAGTTAATTATCTAAAGTTTTGCGAGGGAGATTTGAGAAAAATCTACATGTTATAAAGTCTAGCCGTTTTTTTAATAAATTCATAAATTAAGTAAAAACATAGAAATTTGATAAGTTTACGTTAACGCATATAATTCTAAAAATTTAATATCTAAACTTTTATTAATTATCTCTTTTTTTTATTAGTCTTTTTTTACAAACTCGACACATACGTTTTATACATACATTATTTATGATGGGTGAAATTTAGATGAGTTTAATCAACTGTTTTAATTTTAACTTTCTATTGTTGAATGACATGACTAAGATTTTCTTAAGTACCGTAACACTTGAGCTATCTAATTATACAATTAAAACCTTTCAAAAAAATATTGATTTCACATTTATTTGTAATGTTTTTTTTATTATATATATATATATATTATAAGGCAAAGCTTGTTTTGTGGGTTTAGAGTTTATTAGGATTTTCTCATGATAATCTTAGTAAAAGTAAACTCATGGGGTTAGCGGTTTCGATAGAGAAGGTCGAAGAAGTTACTAGACATATTGGTTGTGGTCCGCCCCGACCCGTTCCTTTTTTTATTTACGAAATAGCCCCTCAAATATTTACGAAATACCCCCTCCTCAAATGGTTTAAATTACGAAAACTACCCTCATTTTAATTTTTTTTTATAAAATACCCCTTTCCCCACTAGCGGTCGACCGTTAGTTTTTTTTTGAATGCACCAAAACAGTGCTTGAAATCGGTCGTTACTTAACGACCGTTTAATTTTTTTTTTTTACAAAAATATACCTTCTAACACGTCCAACCGAAAACACCGGCCGCCAATACATCCCGCAGCAGAGCGCGGATGAGCCTAACTTGTTCATTTAACAAATAGCAGAGTTCAATTTCAAAATCAATCACTCATATTGGTCAATTGAAAGGTCGACATTAAATAATTTGGTGAACGCTTATTAAAAAGGTGATCCAGCGATAAGAATATAAATCTTTTAAAACGGATGTCAAGAGTTCGAATCCAATGGGGAGAAATTAATCCCCTCAAGGTCATAGAGGTTCACCTGCGCTAACTCCATGCTATCCAAAATGATAGTAACCCTGAGATTAGTCTGCTCGGAATGTCAAATCAAAAACCCATGTGACCCAAAAAAAAATTGTTAGCCATTAAAAACATCCAACATGCCATGTGTCAGATTTATAAGGAAAAACTTTAAAAAACGGAGTTAATTATCTAAAGTTTTGCGAGGGAGATTTGAGAAAAATCTACATGTTATAAAGTCCTAGCCGTTTTTTAATAAATGTCAAAAATAAGTAAAAACATAGAAATTTGGATAAGATTACGTTAGGCGCATATAATTCTACAAATTAAATATCTAAACTTTTTATTAATTATCTTCTTTTTTTTTATAGTCTTTTTTTTACAAACTCGACATCATACGTTTTATACATACATAATTTATGATGGGTGAAATTTTTAGATGAGATTTAAATCAACTGTTTTTAATTTAAACTTTCTATGTTGAAATGACATGACTAAGATTTTTCTTAAGTACCGTAAACACTTGAGCTATCTAATTATACAATTAAAACCTTTCAAAAAAATATTGATTTCACATTTATTTGTAATGTTTTTTTTATTATATATATATATATATTATAAGGCAAAGCTTGTTTTGTGGGTTTAGAGTTTATTAGGATTTTCTCATGATATCTCTATATAAGGTGCATAAATAATAATTATAACCTAAGAGGAATTACAACTCACAACATGGTATCGGAGCTTTAGGTCTGATCCTCAGACCTTGTCGGCCAACTTGAGCGGCCACCTCAACACCACCCCGTCAAACCCTAACCATCGTTCGTTATCCAAAAAAAACAACAACCACCAAAACTGCAGCCCACTGTTTCGGCCATAACTCTTAAATCGTAAGGAGTTAACTTCAACGACCATGGCTTCGTAATTAATGTCCGAAGAAAAGCGTAATGGAATCGCAATTGTAGCCATAGAGAATTGTCGTCACGCGCCGAAACAAGAAGCTGCATTCATAAAACAATAATCGCTCACTGTTTTTCTTATAACTTTGAAACCTCTTAGAGTTAGCTGACGCCGTTAGCGGCCGTGGATTCATAATTAAATTCCGAATAAAAGAATACTAGAATCGCCGCCTTCATCGGTCGGACGCTCCGTCACGCGCTGTTATAAGTATAGACAGTCGTCGAAAAGGAAACAAAATCATTTTTTTAGGGATCACGTGACTGTGTACCTATCAAAGTCTTGATTTTTTAATCAAGATGTCTATCTTTATTTTTGTTTTCTTAGTAATTATAGTTTACACTTCAATTTGAGCTTTTGCGATTTCGTCGCTCGAATTGTGAGGAAGTATTAGACGATATATTATAAGGCTCAAACCGTTTTGTGGGTTTAGAAATATCATTAAGATTTTCCTCATGTAATCTCAATATAAAATGAATGAATAATAATAAAAACCTACGGACAATTACAACTTAATAATAATTATATTAGATTAGATTGATAATTCTATATATTTAACATGTGTTATAGAATTTTCACCTAAAACTTTTAGGCTATTAAGGAAAATATATATATTTAAAATATACAGATTTGAATAGGCCGTGCAGATGTGGATGGATAGATATATGGATAAACTTGAATATACATTTCATGTTTGTCCTTCGACAATGTCCTTGCTAGGTACCACATTTTCTCGCATAGCCTATTATTTTGTTGTTGGATATGATACACCCGAATTTAATCACCAGATGTTGCAACTTTTAACAATTTGTTATGAAAGGATGACTTTTCAGTTATAGTAACATTTTCTTAGATGGTCGAACACTATTTAGAGCAAACCATTAAATTAGTCATGAGTATAAATTCCGATATTGCTTTCTACATGGACAAATCAAAATAGCTAAGAGAGGTGGGTGCACTTGGACTCTATAACATGTTATAGGATCGTTACTTCAACACACATCATATAATATCTTTCTAAATAAAACATTTTCATGAGCTATAGCCTATAACATGTTATATGTACACCTCACCCATGCAACTTTTACATTAAAAAAACCGAAAAACGGCTATTGTGAACTTGTGGCTTTGGCGAGGGGCTGAATAACGCTATGTTGGCGCCGGACGAGGTGCAGTATGGCGGCGCCATAGGACAAAAAAGAACCTTATAACGTGTCATTTGCCACCGCACCGTGCTCTCTAACAATATCCGTTTAAGATGTACTCGCTTAACTTGGGTGTCACGCGAAAAAAGATTACTTAATGCGTTTGAATCTGTGATCTCTTGCAAAGAAATCATGATGCCAGATTGCCAGACTACTATATACTATAACTATATTTCTTGGTGACGGTAATGACTGTATTTGTTGCGAAATACAAAATAAGTTATAAAAAATTAATGGTTTCAAACATTAATTAATTAGGATGGTCAAGATAAGCTCGCAAGAAGAACGGGTCGGCAGTTGCATAGGTGCAAAGTCATAGGCGGAGCCACTTGAGGACTAAAGAGGGCTATGGCCCCCCTAGGATTTTTCGTATTGACATAAAATACCCTTATACTAATAAACAATTTACATTGTAAACCATAGATTTTAAAGATAAATAATGAATTGGCCCTCCCAAGTTTTATAATTTACGCTTCGACCCTCCTAAGAAAGTTAGGCTGGCTACCATCTCTCACACTATCATATTATTTTATACTTTTTTGTCTATATATATACATTTCAGTTTAACTAAAATGTAATCTCTCTCGTCGTCACCTCCAATATCTACCTTCATCGATATTTTAAAACTTTGCAACATTTCGGGTAAGTTTAGTTTCTTATATTTTACAGATTTTATATGCTTAATTAGTTTTAATAATTTTGAGTTCTAAGGTATAATTGTATTGATTTGTTTATGAGATATTGCAATCTGTTTTTGTTTTTGATTTAGGTTGATTTGAGTAACCTTACTACGTATATAGTAGTATGTGTTTTGTTGGTTTTAATGAGGAATTTATACTTGCTATATGAAGTTGCTTTCTAAATTTTACGTTGCGATTGATTAATATTTATGTTTAAAGCTTTTGCATGTCTGTAATTATTTAAAACATCTTTGAATAGAAAAATGAGTGCTACTATAAAGACATCTCCTGATTTTTGTACTTTATGCTCTTTTTGTCCTCTGTACAGTATAACATAGTTTTTAGGGGTGGAAACGAGCCGAGCCGCTCGTGAAAAACTCGAGATCGGAACGGTAAAAAGCTCGAACGAGCCGAGCCTAAACGAGCTCGAGCCCGAGCTTTACGTACAAAGCTCGTTTGGGCTCGCGAGCCTAAACGAGCCTAATGTTTTATACACGAGCTTATTAACGAGCTCAATAACAAGCTTATTAACGAGCCTAAATTAGATATATTATGAGCTGAGCTCGAGCCAAGCTTTAATTTTACATTGCCAAATCGTATAAACAAGCCGAGCCCGAGCCTGTCTAACATACCACGAGCCGAGCTCGAGCTTAAAAAATAAGGCTCGAAACGAGCCGAGCTCGAGCTTTGTAAAACTTAAACGAGCCGAGCTCGAGCTCTGGCAGGCTCGGGCTCGGCTCGGCTCGTTTCCACCCCTAGGTTTTTTTTATCAGTTTATGTTTCGTACTTTTTGTCAGTTTAATACTTTTGACTTGTTAAACTTTATAATTTGTATTATATCACTTTTCGTTTCACAGTTTTATAGTATAAACAAAATTGTAAAAATAAAATAAAAATTAAAAAAAAAACTAAAAAAAACCGAAAAACATAAAGGGTTACAAATGGTTTTTAGGAGGTCTTTATAATCTATCTTCAGAAAAATACATGAGCAAATGACAAAAAAAGGCACTAAACTTATAGTTTTTTTCTAATTAAGGTATTTTACTTTTTTTCTTGCACAAAAAGGACGCTCAATTTTTTTTTTAGCCAATTTAGGTTTTTTCTCACTATCTGTTAATACACTAACCTCCATTTCGTTATATCTCCAAAATTTGTGTTAATTAAAAATTAAAGGGCTCTAATTGACAATTAAAAATTAGAATGATAACCATTAATGTTAAAAAATAAAAATTAAAAATGAAGTGCCTTCATAATTCCAATCGTGATCTATCGTAGCTCCAAATGCATCTGAAGTGTGCATTCTTTTTGGTGGGTATCACCATCACCCTTCACCCTTCACTTGTTCATGTTTTTTTTCTTCCTAGGTTTACACCTCATTAACCTATCAATTTCTTTTCTTTCATATAGTATTACTTCGCTTTTATCTTGGATCATCCCAAGACACGCGTGTATGGTCATAGCATAAACATATAGTATATTTTGCGTCTTTTTCTTTTCCTTTGTAATCCATTGTGGTTTAACCGATAAGATTTTGAGTATCCATTAAAGAAAATGCCATATTAAATCTGGACAACTTTTCTTAGATAGGTGGAAACGATTTTATGTATATTTTTTGAATAATTGTCAATTTGAGCCCTTTAATTTTTAATTAAACACAAATTTTGGGATATAACAAAATGGAGGTTAGTGAATTAACGGATACTGAGAAAAAAACCTAAATCAAATAGGAAAAAAATTGAGCGCCTTTTTATGCAAGAAAAAAAGTCGAGCACCTTGATTAGAAAAAGACTAAGTTTAGTGTCTTTTTGTGCTATTTACCCAAAAATACATTGGTGGCGACTATGTAAGAATTTTCTGTAGCAATGTTTGAATTGATGTTGCATGATGTGACACAATCATATATATTTTTTTATAAATGAGATGGTGAATACTTTTAGTTGCGGAGTATAGTTGACATGTACATTTTTGTTGAAGTATACATTAGATTAAGCGACGTCCTAAGGTTTAAATTAGACGAGCTACCGCCTCAATCAACTATGTTAGACGGTAAGGCATTCACGTCACCATTTTATGTAACATGACCATCGTGTTTGCTGTTTTACATAATTGACAAACTAAACTTCAAGTCACCTTTCATATATTCGAAAAATCTAATGATACTGATAGGAAAGTAACATCCTAGTAGTTAAACATTTAAGTTGCGTTTAGTTGGAGAAAATTTTTATAATTTTGTGTTTTTAAATTTATAAAAAAATAAAAATAAAATTAAAACATAGAAAACACGTTCATGTGATATTGTTTTTCATTCTCAAGAAAATAAGGGGGGGTTACAAAGAAGAAAAAAAAAAGTGTTTTGTAGTTTCCATTGTTAAGTTGGGAAATGCATGTTTTGTGTTTTGTAAAGAAATTTGTAAGAAAACAATGATTTAAACGCGATATCTGTTTTTTTTTCCACAAAACATTTTATGGAAAACAAATGTATTTTCCCTCAACTAAACGCACCCTTAGATTTTGTGTCTGACTTGAGTGTGATCTTGATATTTTTATAAAAAGTATTATTGCTAGATAGTAAGATATATTTATTATACCCATTCAAAACATGCTACAAATATCTTATAGTGAAAAATGGTATAGTAAAAGAGAAATATTATAGACGACTAAGAAGAGTATACATAATATTATGTTTAATCAGTAATTTGTTTGCTGCAATACATGGATCAACTTCTTTATAAAATTATAATTTATTGGCATACACTTGTAAGCATAAAATTAGTACTAGGCTAGATGTAATAAATAGACCTTAAAATCGCATTCACTACAAAAACCATAACTTTCAATATTCGTTGTCGATCTAGACGACGGAGTTCTCCTTTATTTCATCAAAGATGTGTCTCACTTGAGTAACTGTAGTAAGGTAACACACGTGCTATTTTGCCAGCAAAAACGAAGACCGATTCTTGATTTGTGTCTCCATATATTTTCGAATTAACAAAAGTTAAACACGTAATATTACGAAATAATTAGAAGTAGCGTGCGGTTGTGAGTGGGTAGCATAAGCCATAAACACATTTAACAGGGCTGAAATTTACTACTAGTAATATGTTATGCTAAAAGGTATAAATTAATTTTGTAACAAAATTATTAAGATGACTATGTGGTCCAACTCTATCCTTTATAAATATAAAGTTCTTAGCACACACAATATTAATTCGACTTTCACTAGGCACGTCTAGATGTTGCAGTAATTACTACATCACCTTTTGGATATACAGCTATACCACTCAAAAAGTAAACTGTACTTCATATACGACCAAATACATCTATTAGGAAACTTGCAAAGTACCTTTTAAGACTATACAGAACATAACATTAATAGTATGTTTGGTAAAAGGCTTATTGGGCTTATCGGGCTTGAACTTTTAAAATAAGTCGGCTTATAAAATAAGTCTCGTTTGTTACGCGGGCTTATGAAAGGGTTTATAAGTCATGAGTCTCTATAAGCCTCAGCCCTATAAAAGGGGCTAAAAACTTTAGTCCGTGGCTTTTGAACCTTAAATTACTTATATACCTACAAAAATATCTAACATATACAAAAAATACTTAATTAATTATATCATTTTTAGTAATTTTGCAATAATAAACCCCAGCCTCAGCCCATTTGCCAAACAAGTTTACAAAAATACAAATTTCAGTTTCGACAATATAAGCCCTAGCCCCAGCTCCAGCCCCACCACAAGTCCCAGCCACAATCTCAGCCCATTTCGTCAAACATACCCTAAGTTATTAACGTAAGCTTGTTAGATAAGTTATTAACGTAAGTATATATGTTACACCTTAACGTCAAATATATGTTATTTATAAATATAATTTATAAGTCTACGTAATTTATTTTGAAAGTTTTACGTAAACGCTCAAGTTTACCGATTAGTGCATGCATGTGCATTATACACCACCACCTTAGTAAATAAATACTTACACTTATGTTATCAAAAATTACATGGTTTCCCCCTCTTTTGTCTTGATCGTTCCCCCCTCTTTTAAATGAGGTAAGTGAAACATTCTTGATCTTTGTTGATTACCATTTCCATGTTAAACTTTAGCTTGTGCAAACATGTGATTCAAGAACTATCACAGGTACTTTGTGGTCTGTCAATTGTTTATAACAGCACCAGTATGACGGTATCCTTTAACTTACGGCTCGAGTAAAGTACTATGAATTGATTAAAAAATCCAAATACTAGATTAGTCAAACTCATTTTAAACCAAACTAACACTTTTGAAACTATCATACCTATATCTATTCCGTTATACTTTGTACTATCAAATCCATACTCATAGTGATTCTTTGCAACAAACCAAACGGCACCTGAATCTAACAAAGGGTATCATACCAAAAACTATGAATATTAATAAAACTATTTTGTAAGAGCACATGGTGTAGGCGCCATAGGGGGCTCGGGTTGGCCACCTATCACAGTAGCGTTATGAGTGTAATAAATTGCCGTTTAAAACAAATAAAAAAAAGAGTTAAAAGAAACAATATATGTAAGTAACATACATAGGGTAAATCTCACTAATAATTAACATTTGATAATGGTTTTAAAATTAATTTAGGTTGAAGGATTGATGAGGCAATAATGGTGCAATAACAAAGCATTTCAAGACTATTACCAAAACTGATAAATAGTGATTTAACGGTTAATACAAACTTACTGGAAATTGGGATTATTCGTGTTTGCACTAATTAAGCTACTTTGACTCCTATCATGTTTCTTTCAGAACATTGGGTATTATTTATGTTATTTATAAATAAACGAGCTTTAGATAAACGAGCTCAAAACATAAACGAGCTCGAATAAGTAAGTTTAAAACATAAACGAGCTCAAAACATAAACGAGCTTTAGATAAACGAGCTCGAATAAGTAAGTTTAAGAAGACAAGCTTTATTTATTATAAGAGCGTAAAAAACGAGCCGATCTCGAGCTTTATATATTATACCATGAGCCGAGCTCGAGCTCAACTCTTAAGGCTCGAAACGAGCCGAACTCGAGCTCAAGCTTTCTAAAATATAAACGAGCCGAGCTCGAGCTCGAGCCTCTGAGTAGGCACGGCGCACTCGCTCGTTTCCACCCCTACGTACGTGTAACCATTTAGTTAAATCGCGTAAACTGAAAAATAACTTTAAACGTAAACCGGAATTAAATAAATATAATTTTACGTCAAATATATGTTATTTATAAATATAATTTATAAGTCTACGTAATTTATTTTGAAAGTTTTACGTAAACGCTCAAGTTTACCGATTAGGGCATGCATGTGCATTATACACCACCACCTTAGTAAATAAATACTTACACTTATGTTATCAAAAATTACATGGTTTCCCCCTCTTTTGTCTTGATCGTTCCCCCCTCTTTTAAATGAGGTAAGTGAAACATTCTTGATCTTTGTTGATTACCATTTCCATGTTAAACTTTAGCTTGTGCAAACATGTGATTCAAGAACTATCACAGGTACTTTGTGGTCTTAATTTTTTATTTTAAAATTTTCTTTTTGCAAATTTATTACTTCATTTATTTATTTTTATAAAAACTCAGTTATATTATTTACTTCTAATTTGTATTTATTCGTACATCAGTTACAATCAACCAAGCTTGTTTATAAGTTTTAACAATCATAACTTAAAATTTTATAATTTTTAATAGTTTATACAATTCTTATGCACAACGCCAAATACGAGTATCGTGATACAATTGTACACCTAAACTTATAGTATGACTTGATGAAGACAATATTGAGATTAGTACTTTTGGTTTTACTTTGCCACAAACATATGTAAACATCGCATTAGATTAACCAATTTAAGCTTGCTTAAATGTTCGGTTTGAATGTTAAATGTTCGGTTAGAATATGCATAAAAAACAAATTAAATTTAACATATATACTATCTATTTTTATAAAGACAAGTATATATTGATTATAAATATATTACAAAAATGACGAGAGTTATTTGATGACATGGAGTTGAAGTGAAGTAAAAAAAAGAGTATAGATGACTCATCTGTGTAAGTTCTCAAAGTTTAGTTAGTAATTTAAACATTGATAATAGTACAATGACTTGAATGAACAAAAAAACAGTACAATGACCAAATTAAACATTTATAAAAAGTACAATGACCCTTGGATGCAAAAACCCGACAAAAGAAGGCGAGTGAGTGAGTGAGATAATGGAAGAGATTGAACGGGCTACTTTTTATGGGTTGTGTGAAGAATATTTAGTGGCCTATTGTCTAATGTGTATGGCCCAATAAGATTTAAGACTTTTGGGCTTTTGCCAACCGGACCATCAGAAACGGAATTAATGACTTTTATGTTTTGTTCTTAACTTATGAGAGGAAAGAAAAGTAAAATGGAGTTATGTAAAGAAAGAGGGAAGTGTAGAAGAGGGTTGATTTTCATGTTCCAAATTTATACCACAGGAAAGTAATCAAAAGTAGGTTGTCAGATTTTGTATTTTTGATAATTATTATTAAATTTCTAAATATCGTTTGCCCTATGATAAAGATCCATTAAACATCCGGTTCTTTTGTCATTAAGTTCTTTTGATACTTTTTTCTCTTTCATCAAGTTGCACCTCAAATATAAACTGCAAGGTTTGACCATGAAAACGTTTGACCATGAAAACATAAAAAGATTAGCCCCTCTCTCCTCAGTTTTTTTCACTTCCATATTAGTCGATAGTTATACATTGTTAGTCATATTTTGTATCCGCCCCATATGTTGTATTAGTCTAAAATCATCTCTGTAAACCTTATATACGGTTTGTTGGTGTGAATGCAAATCAAGGATTATACCTTCCAATATTCCATTCCTTTTAAGAATTTAAATAATATTTCTTTTAGTTTCTTCCACTTTTCTTCCTAATACGAACTTAAGAACACAGCATTAGAGCTTTGCCAACAGGACCATGACAAACTGACACATTACACATGGTTTTCAAAAAGTCACTACTTGTATTATAAATGAAGTTTTTGGGATTTAACAATCTAGGTAACCAATTAGCTACGAGTACGCAGCGGAATGGATCTAGTTTTAACATATAGATTAACACATATAAATTAAAAAAGTAATTTACTAACTTTTTGTTTAATGATAAAAATCAATAAACTTACACCGGATCTTGATCTTGAAAATATAGTGGTTAAATTACAACATCTACGGTTGCTCACACAACACGTCGAACAAGTACGCAACAATGCTAGTCGTAACTTCACGAGCTCCAAACACCAATAATGTATGCTTTATTTACTTGAACCGAAAACCAAACAACCCGTGTTTAATACTTGTTCACAATAAAAGGAAAAAGTCAAAACGTGCATGCAATTGATATTAGCATGCGTACAGTATGCATGCGAATCCATGTATATGACATACATGATATTAATTACATGCACCACATGATATTGCCATGCGAATCTTTATGAACTTTCAGTAAGCATATAGGAGTAACTTTTCATTAGGGTAATGAATATGTCGTCTGACTTTTTATGTATCATAGGATTTTTGTAGGTTTTTAATTAGGGTCGGTGGGTTTCCACACCACCAACTTAGTTTTCTCACACCATCACACACCATTAACCTTGATAGTCGTGTTTATAATTGCTTTTTAACTATTTCAATCCCCAAAAAAAATTACGGTATCCTATCAGTTGTTTTTTGTCTTTAATATAATACTACTACGTACTACCTATTTCTTTTTTTTAAATTTACTTATCTCTTTCTCTTCTTCCATCTCTCAAACTATCTCCAGTTACATAACTCATTTTCACAAAAAGGTATTAGATCTACATGTAAAAAATCTAAACATCACCCTCTTCGTCATTTTTAATGACCGAAAGTGGTGTTGACTAGAGGCCACAGCGGTGACCGGATGTGGTGTTGACTGAAGGTGCCATGGCTATGAGTCGGACAGAGATATCACGGTTGTAATAGTGGTGTTTGGCCGGAGGTGTGGCGACTGGTGGGTGGCCTGATATATAAGTGATGGTGATATATAAGTTTGAAAAAGATAAAAAGAAAAGTGAGAGATAAAGTGAAAGAATATTAAGTGAAAATATAGAGATAGGTAGCTGCAGCGGTGGTTAAGGTGGGATGAGTTTAGTCAGCGGCGGTCGTAGGTGGCCGCGGGTGATGGTGGTTCATGTGGTATGGATTAGGCCGGAAGTGTTGGCAGCTGTGCAATGAGTTTAACGTGAGGTTGTGTTGGTGGCAGGATCTTATCTGACCGGAATGTGTGATTGTAACCGAATTTTGATGGTGTTTGTTTGTGTTGAAGATGGTATATTTTTAATATATGAGAAGGATAGAGACTTGAAGATGGCTTTGAATGAACATATAACACAATTAAAATGTAAAAACGGGGAGACATGTAGTTCGTATGAATTTATGTGAAAAGAAGTATAATAAGTTATTATTATTATTACTAGTATAGTATAGATAGTAGGCTAGACTTTATTTAATTTCAATGGGTACCCCTATTGGTACCCCTGGCCCATGAATAATGACAAAAAGGTACAAAAGATTCTTTTTGTACCTCCTTTTTTACAGTGCAACGCAGTTTTTTATCAGTTTCTGTTCCGTAATTTTTGACAGTTTCATACTTTTGACCTGTTAAACTTTATATTTTTCGTTCCGTTTTTTCCGTGTCACAGTTTTATAACATATACAAAATTATAAAAATACAAAAAAAATAAAATACAAAAAAAAACCGGAAAAAACCCGGGGGGTACAAATGGTGATTTAGGGGGGGTACATATATCATAAGCCTTTTCTAACATGTGCCTCAGGGGCACATGTTAAGGTGGGGACACTGTGTGTCTTATAGGATCATGATGATAATACTCGCGAAAATCATTTTGACGACTAATATATCTATCTCTCCATCTAGATGCAAGATCGCTTTTATATGTATTCCACATTGGATGAGTTATCGGTAAAGAAAAACCTTCCCGTAAATCAACTCTAATATAATGATTACCATTCACGTGAGCAATCACAATGATCTCATGTCTTGGCACGCCTCTTTCATTTTCACAGGAAAACACAACCCTATCATTAATTCATAAGCCTACAACCCACATTTATCAACAAAATAATCGAAGCAAGAAAACAAGATTTAGGGTGGTTTATTATGGTACCCATTATAATACTTCTTTCTGTTAAGCAACCATGATAAACGAACAATAAACGACCTAAATCATTTAGGGTGGCTTAGTGCTGTTTACTTTCGTATATGAATTCATGGGTATGATTGTTTCTGCTTTATTAAGGGTGCGTTTGGTAGGCCTCTTTTAACCAAAAGAAATTCAATGATAGATTATTTATTTGTTTGGTATGCGTGAATTACTTTAAAAACAGTGTTTGATATGCATAGATGAAGGTTTCGACAAATCCAGGGGGTAGATGTGGGTTTTTGACCAAATCTGATAGAAATGATGGGCCATTGCTGTCATTAATATTTTTTTTATCTTTTTTTTGTTTTTTTTCTTATTGTTGTGGGACCAAATACTTTTAATTAATATTAAAATAATAATACATTCAAAATAATTTATCCATTCCATATTACAGTCAAACTTGACATTTATTTTGGAACAGATGTAGTATCATTTATTTTCTCTCTCCTATTTTCTTTCAAACCAATACCAAATCTAAATCCGATTCTAACCTTTTTACATACCAAACGGGCCCTAATATGTTTATCATTTGTCATGTCGCATGTTTAATGTAAACAAAATAAATTAATTTAATAGTACATCACATGGGAGACTTTTCTAAGAAGACAACCTAAAAAATGATTAATATCCAATTGTTCAATAAACCTTTGCTTGAATCCCCTGACTATACCAACTACAACTTTATTACCTTACACAAATTAAATTGAGGCTTATTAAATTTTAAAAAAAATGTAGACATTGAACAATGAACACATAGACCAGCTTTTGTAGCCTATGCTGTAAGGGACGTTGAATTGACATTAAATAAAACTGAAAGAAAAAGTAACTTTTTCTGTTTTTCAGCTCTTGAAAAACGTGCCCAAAAAATTATACTTTGTGCTGGTGTGTAAACGACACAGCCCTTTAATTAATGTCGTATGTGTGATGGCTGATCAATCAATGGGGAGGAGAGGGGGTGTTTATATAGCCTTCTAACCCTAGTTGTAGATAAATTAGGATACCCTCATAATTCTTATCACAATACAACTTTCATCCCTTATCTCCTAAATTGATTTCAAAACCCCCTTCTAGAAGCTTATAGGGCCGGTCACAAAAGGACCCCCATAAGGTTCGAATTTTGTCAATTTTAATCCATTCGGTTCATATTTAAATAGTCGTTTAAGTTAGTTATAAAATATAACGGTAACTAACGGTTATTAAAATAATTACATGAAGCATATTAAACCTTAATAATAAATAAATTTATATTAAGTATTTAATAAACGCACTCTTCGTGTCTTACGTGTGTGCCCCCAATAGGCTCACGTATTTCTAATCGTATGACATGCGGATCCAACTACCATATTCCAACAGCTCCCACTTGGGAGTTTAGAGTAGCAGACTTACATTTATACCAACAATAGCAACGTCTAGCAACACACATATTGTCATAAATCAGAAATACTTGAGATAAAGTTTCAAGAACAATCTCAGCTTTAATGGTTATGTATTACTTGCCATTATCATCCCTTTGTTCAGATACCGTTAAACCATGAATATGGATCCTAACTCATTCCATATAGTTTAACTATTTAGTTTCTCGTTATAGAAATAATTCAGATATACCAAATGTAATCAAGAATCATCTTGAATTACCCTTTAGGCACGGCCATGCAATTATCTGATTAATTCTGAAGAGGCACCATGGTATCATTATGCAATTAAATAATTAGATTAACAAATTCTTTATTGATTACAAGTGTCGTGGATCACATCACTTCCAAAAATAGCCTTTATAACTATCATTTTCAGGTTAGCATTTGACTTATGATCAAAAAGTGATATCCACACATGCAGAACTTGTTTGTATCTCAAGTCTAAGGATGACTTATTTAAACCATTTTTGATATCTTACTCATGACGAGGATCCAAAAGTAAATATTCGAAGGTTGGGGTATCCAATATGCATCCCTTGTGAATACACATGAGTTTGGCGGGAACAATCCATATATTCAAAGAATATAACCAACACTCACATTTGTCTTATGTAACAATATTCTCATATTGTTAACCGACAATGGACATATTTAGAATGATAAAATCATTCAAGGATTAAACATGCAAATATAGGATAACAATTATTATATGTATGAATGACAAATACCACGTATCTTTATTCATCAGAAAGTAAAAATTGTCTTACAATCCCAATTATCCAAATACTAAAACAGATATGCATGAAACTAATTAGCAAGTTGAAGTCCAATGTTTTCAACATTCTCAACTCTTTCTTTACAAGACAGCTAAATAGTTATCTGAGTAAACTTTCCGAATACTTGTTTCAAATTCACAAATTTGTGAAGGATTTGAATGATATGATGAGTGTCGTATGTATATTTGCATACTATTGCAAGTATCATAGTATGGAAATGTGACAGTACCTTTAATGGGGTATTTGAAGTCAACAACATACCTATCTCAGACAGTCATCTTTACAGTTTCTTAAAATGTAAAGTATTCTCATTCTTTAATGTGTAATGCAACAATGCTCTTAGCTGAGCATATCTAGTTAGTAGATTTATCATAAAAGATGAAATCCTACTTTAACTAGGATTGATTATTCTCTAGCATCGTGTGTACACAAACAACACTATGCCTTATATAATTCGTAAACATTTATTTTAACAGTCATCTAAATCACTCTCAATTAGACATTGTTGCTACCAGTCATCTAAACACTCTCAATTAGATACTGTTGTTGTTAGCTAATCTTGCTTTTGTGCAAAAGTAACAATCAGTCTCATACACAATATAATATATACGTGATGAATCCTTCGTTAAAAGGATTTCATCCATGTATTAATATATCTCAAGTGAAATATATCATTTAAGACTTGCTTCAATGATGTATTGCATTGTGTTGGACTTAATTTTCGCATATGTTTATTTCATTAAACATTTATTCCAAGGTCGTTTGTTTTATTTCCTAAATTTCCAAGTGAAGTTTCATTTCAACCTCAAGGATTAACATCTATCTTAAATGGAATGATACCTTCAATATGTTACACAACATATGAATTTTAAGGAAAAACATAGTGCTCCCACTTGATGTCTGGTGTACTCATGAGTTATCTTAATTTAATCAGAAACCATTTTATGATTAAACTTAAGATCTCGGCTCCTAGATGCATGATCTAATCCACACTTGGATTCTTTTATCTTGTATACTTTATAAAGATTCTTTTAAACTCATAACCTTTTGATTACACACCGTCCTCGCAAAAGGTAATCATAAAGAAAAGAGTTATAAAACTTAATTGTCATATTACAAATATAGACTCATAACCCTTTTGATTACACATCGTCCTCGCAAGGTAATCATTAAGGAAAGAGTTATGATCCTTAATTCGCCATATGTCAGATTCAAGAAAACCTATATGACAATTAGTTATCTTTATATAATGAATGCGTGTAGAAAAGAAAGATTTAATCATAATCAATTGCTTGAGTAAGATTAAAAACTCTTGTCATCAGTCATGCATTAATATGTATACAATATTTTCCTTATGAGTCTTTCTTCAAAAGAAACTCATTCTTACCTTTCAGTTTAACTGTTTGGTAAAAGATCAATCAAGCTTAAAACATTAATTGCCTTTTAAGGACTGCATCTTGTCATTCATAGTTTTAAGATATTTATCAGATTCAAGATGTGATAATTCATCTTATTAGTTAGCAGGTTTAATATGACCCACTAACTTATATTCTTCAGCATTGATATTAAAATATCACTCTATTGATGAGGCATCCACGCGGATTTATAAATGAGAGTTACATTGTAAAACCCAAATTTTGAAAATTTGAATTTTTCATTTCATTCTATTAATTTTGAAGTATAACCTAAGGTATAATAAAAGAATTTGGAAATATAAATCTTAAGTTATGGATTTTAGAAATAATGGAAATATAACCTAAAGTATTTGATTTAAAAAAATAATAATAAATAAAACCTATATAAGGGCCGGTTTTTAAATAAAAAAATAAATATATATTTTGAAATTTTTGATTAATTAGATTATTTGCTTTCCTTTTTAGTTAAGACCTATCTTTAAGAGATAAGTATTAGAGGTTTAGGAAAGATTTTGTGTAATATTTTAAAAAAGGTAAAAAAAATGTATTGCCCCCCTTTTGACCTCATTATGGCCGGCCTTGTGAAGGTATGGTTACTCCAAAATCATTTATTTTTAGAGTTTGGTTTAAATTGGGAATTAAGTGTAAAGAAAACTAGATAATATCTTTTATTTTTGCAAGTAAAATATTTGTCCTTATCCCACCTTCTCCACATCCTTATAAATTCGGTCTCCACTCCTCCCATACTCCATCATTCTCAAAAATTTCATCTTCCAATTTGTGTGTAATCCTCCATTGAAGAGTCAAGCAAGAAGAAAGTATAAGAGTTCTAAGGTGTTTTTGAAGGTTTTGGTGCTTTTGGTGTGTTTTAATTCTTCATCCTTTGGTGTGGTTTTGTGTTTTGATTTGTGTTCTCCTCCTCTACATTCTCTTCCATAGGTAATTATCTTGTTCTTGTTATTTTCTTTGGTCACCATGATTACACATACAAGTTTTAACATAAAATCAAGAGTTATAAAAGGGGCCAGTCACATGTAAATGTTTTGTTAAAGTTTTCATGGTTTAATCTTATGAACATGGTTTAATTATATGTTATGAACCTTAGAACAATCATTAAATGTGTTATAATTAAAAACTACAAGTTTTGAAACCCTAAGATGTGTTTTAATGGGTGTAATTAGGGTTTTTGTTAATTAAAATTCGAGGCAGAATTTTGGGTCATGTTCATCGGGTCATATCTCACTCATAAAAATTGATTTTTAAGATGATTCTTGAGCCTAAAGTGAAGTTCAATGAATCTAGTTTCTGGAAAATCCGGCCTCATGTCAATTGGAGGTCGGGAAGGTTGATTTTTAGATTTTACAATATTAAGTGTCAATTCTGGAAATCAAATATGAAAATGTCACTTGTAGTATTTGATTTTTAATTCGAAAACCATAAGGAGTTAAGGGCTAATTTTCGAATTGGTAAAAATACATGATATTAGCTACTTTCTTATTTTTTTCATAGTTTTTCAAAATGTCTAAGTATGGTAAATTCATGTCAACTTTTCATAAGTTTCTGCCAGGCTGATTTCGGGACTATTTTGGGTAACAAGGGTCATAGGGTCATATAAAATTGGAAATAAAATAAACCCTTGATTGTGGACACTTTAGATACATTAGGGAAGACCTGTGATTTTTGTCTTAATTTTTTAAGGTGATTTGGTTGGGTTTTTAGGTAAGAAAACTTACCTAAAATAAGTAGTAAAATTCAGAATTTTGGAAACCCTAAATAAGTAAAGTCAAACCTCTTATTTTTGATAAGTTTGAATAGTAATCTTTAAAATAAGTTAAGTAATACATGTAATCATGGTTTTGTAGATCCGGTGCCGATTTTGTGAATTCCTTTCATTTTTGTTTGTCTCTTTTCGTTGTGCATTCGCTAAGGTACATATATTCCGTCCTTTTAGTAAGGACACTTCATTCTCTTTTGTTTGGCTACCTTGATTCAGTTGGTATTCGTTTGATATTCCGTTTGATTTGTTATCCGTACTCATGATTCATTCGATATTCATTGATATTCCGTTTGATTCGATATTCATAATTATGATTATGTTGGTCTTTGTTTGAAGATTATTAGTATCCTGTTCACTTATATCTTTTGCTATCTCTTTGCCTGAGCTATTTGTAACTAGTCATGGAGGTACCATGGCCATGTCATTGATGCACCGATGGCATGACACTATCTGTGGCGGTGTGATTGGTCCACGGCGTTCCCTTTTGTATGTGCACTTATTATGATTTGATATGTTCGTACACTCGCCATAGTGCTTGTGTATATGGATATGACTTTGTTTAGCAGGGAGCGTATGGATGCATCCTAGGTACTTTGTTCAGTTCAGTTTAGGTGGATGGTTGTGTGTGTGCATTACACCCCATTTTACATTTGGTACATCAGGTTTGGCCACCTGTGTACATTTGGGAGCATGTGACTATTTGAAGATATTTGTTTAGGTCTAAGCAAGTGGCATGCTTTAGACATTTGTTTGAGCTCGTGGATATTTCTGTGTTCGTTCTGTAATCTTATTCCTTTGATCATTCTTGATTCCTATTTATTGCACTATATTCGTATGATATTTTTTTGGTTGTTTCTCATGATCCGTTTCGTTTATTCATTCATTTTATTACCGTTATTATTATTATATCTGTTCACTGAGCGTTAGCTCAGCTGCATTTTCTTTTCCTGTGGCAGGTGTTAAGCGGGAAGCTGGGAATTGAGAGATGTGTGTAGGAAGAGTTAGAAGACCTACCCTAGAGAACCTTTACCTTTTGAATAATGATTGGAAGACCTTTATCTTTTGAAGTTTTGCATTTAGACCCTTTATGTTTAGGCTTTTATACTTTTGGAAAGATATTTTTGATTTTGGCTCAATAATTTATTTAATAAAGTCTTCCGCTTGCGTTTATATGTTCTGATATGACACCATAACGTAACTCTTTGTCTCTTTATCGGAGCGGGTTGTTACAATTATGGTATTAGAGCCAGGTTACGCCCTGTAGACCTAGGTTATAACCTGTGAGGATTGGGTAGACATTAGGCTTACATTCGTATTTTGATATTCCTTTCGTATTTTGATATTATCGCTTCCTTTTGTATTTTGATCTTAACTCTAAATTGTCTTCGCTGTTTCATTCGTTGACTAAGGATTTTCTTTAACCGAGGATCAGGCAGCTAACTCTTCAGGTACCGTTTCAGGAAATTCTTTATCTGTACGATCGTGATGTTTTTATTTTATTCGGTATTGGTGCGACGCATTCTGTGGTCTTTCTTTCGTTGCTCCCTATCTATCGCAATTATTCTTAAGGTATCTCCACTTTGAGGTGTCCGACGTGTTAGTTTGAATTAGAGTCCGCGATTTATCGATCCGTTTGAAATCTTAGATCGTGTTGGTAAAGTTTCTTATCGTTTGGCGTTACCTCCGCAATAGTTTTATGTGCATGATGTGTTTCATGTATCGCTTCTGAGAATTTTCAATTATCACCCGCTTCCTGTGGTTATGTATCCGTTAGATCAGATTCGTGTGGTTTCGTATCCGTTTCGTTTAGTCTTCCTACTTCAATTTCGAGGACGAAATTTTCTTTTTAGAGGGGAAGAGTTGTAAAACCCAAATTTTGAAAATTTGAATTTTTCATTTCATTCTATTAATTTTAAAGTATAACCTAAGGTATAATAAAAGAATTTGAAAATATAAACCTTAAGTTATGGATTTTGGAAATAATAGAAATATAACCTAAAGTATTTGATTTCTTTGTAAAAAATATATAGAGGCCGGTTTTTAAATAAAAAAATAAATATATATTTTGAAAATTTTGATTAATTAGATTATTTGCTTTCCTTTTTAGTTAAGACCTATCTTTAAGAGATAAGTATTAAAGGTTTAGAAAAGATTTTGTGTAATATTTTAAAAAAGGTAAAAAAAAATATATTGCTTCCCTTTTGACCTCATTATGGCCGGCCTTGTGAAGGTATGGTTATACCAAAATCATTTATTTTTAGAGTTTGGTTTAAATTGGGAATTAAGTGTAAAGAAAACTAGACAATATCTTTTATTTTTGCAAGT
>BQNB010111177.1:5670-22404 GCA_026074375.1 Tanacetum coccineum
TGCAAATTAGGGTTAATGGTTGAATTCACCATTGTTATGAACCTAAGATTCTTGAAACAAACTGAAAACAATCGCTAAACACAAACGATTAACAGATTTGTCAAGAATCAGGTGGTGTAATGACAGTCAATGACGGTCAAAGTTTGTTAGGAATTAGTTAGGGTAGTTTTAACAGAATCAGGCATTCTTTTGCTCTGATACCATATCAAATTTAGAGAGCGGAAGCAAAAATGAGGGAAAATGATTATGTATTGAAATGTGGTAATTACAGTTACAAGAAATGAAATGCTAAAACAAAGTATTTATAGAGGATGAGAGGAAGGAGGATGGGAGGAAGGAGACTAACTAACTCTAACAGAAAATTGAAAATAAAATACACGTTTGGTCCTTCATCTTTTGTGTCTTGTCAAAGATGGAATAAACTTGATATATTCTACGGTAACCTTGGAATCACATGTCGGAGGTTGTTTCTTTATCCAATTTGTAAGTTTATAAACCCTAATAGAGTGCTATTTATTTCGATATATTTTAGGGTTAGCTGAACTAAATTAGTTGTGATATATTATTTTGGTGACTTAACTTGCACTATTGTTTTTTTTTTTATTTGTGCCGAAGCTTTGATCTTTGGAGGTTTTCCGTGAGTTTATGTGATAGAGATTAAGAATGATGTCGCCGGTGTGATCGATTCATCACTCATAAAGTTTGTTTTATTCTTTTTTTCTTCTTTTAGGTTTCGCTTTTAGAATAATATTGAAACTATTTTGTTTGTATAATAAGGATAAATGTGTGTCTGTTGTTTTGGTGATGCTAATAGGGAAACACAAGAGCATTATTTAATATGCGTTATTGCAACTTATTTGTGCTACTTTAAAGGACAAAGCATGAGTAGATGCAAATATGCTGCAGGATGGTAATTTGTCAAGTAGTGAAAGTGGTAAATTCAATGTGGGACAAAACGGGGTGAGCTAACCCATAAACTTTTTTAGATATAAAATTATATAGCAACTTAGGAGCTTTTGTGAATTTGAACTTCCAACCTGTTGGACCCGTTTTATCAAGTTCACCCGTTAAAACATACACCAAATGACTGACTTGAGGTCAGTGGATCGAAGTTGCTACCATCTGAAAAAAATGCAAGCATGTTGCTTTTTCTTTAGTGTTTTATGTGAGCTGCAACAGGAATCGAATTGTGGATAGTTGCTTAGTACTTTATACAATATATTCTGCAGGGATGAGATTGGTAGGTGCAGTGAGAAGGCATACGACTCTCTTACAGTTAAAGATGCCAAACAAATGCTATTGCTCAATAGTTCCTTATTTTGATTCTCATTACAATGTTAGTTTAACCTCTTGAGGTGATACATTTCGGATGACTTTTCATTGCTGGCCCGCCTACCCATTTTCTTTTCAATTAACCCATTTGACCCGTATATAAAAAGCGATAACCCAAGTTTTACCTATTTGTAGTCTTATGGTATGAGTTGACGTGAAATGAATTTTGAACTAGCAAGTACTAATATGAAATTTGCAGGAGCATCCTGAGTGTCAAATTTACTCGTTTATGTGAACTGACAAAGTTAGGAATACTATAGGTGTTTGGGTAAAACTTATTTGAAAGTTGCATTGTGATACTACTAATAAGTTAAACGCTTTTTTAGCCAAATTGCTTACATTTGTCGGCTTATTTAGAGGGTATAGGCTTTAGCATAAACTCTTAGAGCAAAGTGTAGATCGAAAATAAAAATTACAATAATTCATGGATTCTCAATTAGGATAATTGCAAAGGTTTAGAATAGCAGTGTTGCTTTTAGCATGTAAGTAACACATTATACCTTTGTGTGTCATTGGTTCGAATACAGGCTAAAAATACTAAATGTGAACTTATTGGCAACTGCAAATAATTATAATTGGGCTATTTTAGAGACATGATATATTCTTTTAATTTTTTGGCCAAGCATTACCATAACAAAGCAGCTTGCAGAAAACAAAAATGGTAGTTAACGGTCTTGAAAGTTGTTTAGAAATTAGAACTTTTTCTAATTTCTGATGTTTTTATTTCCTATCTCAGATTGCAATTTCTATGGCGAAAAAAGTAGGATCCTTGGCTGAATAGAGAGAGGTTACTTGCCGGCATATTATGAAGCCATTGGCCCATTGCGAATAATGAAAAAATCTCTATTCTCTTGACAAACAAGGATGCTCCAAGAAACAAATTAGTTCGACTACGTCTGAAGAAGATGAGTACTTAGATTGAGATCATTTAATGTTCGGTAAGATCCCGAGATACAGAAGGTGTGTGTTTGCTACTCATGCGTGAACACTGATGTAATTCTATATGTCTGCATTATCATGCTGAATTTTTATTGCTGCAATTATTGCAGGTGCTTGAATTGTACCATTTTGACTGTACATCAGAAGACATAAACAGCCTAGTTCATGGGCCGATGCTTAAAGAAGCAGTTAACTCGGCCATTGTTCCGTTGATGGATGAATTAATGGGTGCGATATATACTATGGCAAAGGCTAATGCTCATGTTCCTGTGCTTTTTTGGATTCATGAAAAGCACAATTTTTTACATGTTGGAAATGAATGTATCAATTTATATTTATTTTTTGATGTGGCATATTGGTAACCATATTTTTGGTGGCTCCAACAACTTCCTACAACAAGCTAGCATCCGCCGCAACGCGCGGGTAATATAACTCGTCTATTTCAAAATGACTGCCATTTTTATAAGGACAGTACAACGTCCTTTTAAGGAGGAGATGAAATAATAGTTTTGAATACAACAAAAAGTGGCTGAAAGTATTTAATTTTAATATTAGAGTAATTCTTTTGTCAAGAGTTCATGATTAAACAACAAGGTTGATCCTATAAACTAAATCATCGTTACAACTAAAAATTTGTAGTCTTTTAAATAGTAAGAAAAGATACAATATGGACAAATGCATTTTTTAGTGGAGAAACAAAATAGCTTAGTTGCAAAATCGAGCTTTTTTTGTTAGCTAATAAAAGTTAAACTTCTGAAAAAATCAGTGGAGAAAAAAAATAAAAAATGCACATGACCTTGTAAGCTTTTTGAGTCACTATTTTGTTGTTATGTTGTTCAGGTTATCTGAAGAAGACGAATATTTTTGACTCAGATGTATGCGACATCACCAGGTTAATTTCGGGACCGATCTTGGCTCTTCTTTAGCCACCCTCAAATGCATAGAACCAACGAGTTTTGAATCCTTTACTTTGTGTTTGAAAGCTAAAACCTTACCATTAGGCACATCTACTCCTTGTGTTACAAAAAAAGAATATTAACATAACAAGACTATTTGTTTTAGAGTGCTCGGTGAAGCATGGTATACGCACGTTATAAGGCCAAAATAAGTGCTTATAAGTCGTTTTATAATTGGTTTACGTTATAGGTTTTGCGCCAAGAAGATAATGAACGCTATATGTGTGTGTTTTTTTAGTTTTTAGTGTAGATTAAATAAAATATGCGGAACCTATGTCCCTATAGCTTATGTTACTCTTGTTTTAGTTCAATGATTTTGCGACCGTTATATGTAATTTTTTTCTTTTCCAATGTAAATTAAATAAAAATTGTGAGCCCCGTGTACCTATAACTTACGTTATATATGTTGCTTTTTAAAAAAAAAATAACCATCAAACAGATACTAGGAGTGCTAGGTGCAATGCGGGTTTTGATTATAAATATACACATTTACGGACAAATACGCTGTCGTTTTGACATGGGCTCTTTCCTCACTCATGTGGGCTAATTGGCCTGGCCTAATTGTGGTCGGTGTTGACATTTTTTTTCTTATACTCGATTCTTCCAGATCTTCCCGCAAGTGAACCTTTAGGATTCGAGATTGCAATTATCCGAATTGCAGGTTTGTTGTTCGGTTTTTGTAAACATCATAATTTTTTTGTTGGGTTTTGATTTGTCAATGATTTTAGTTGTTTTAAGTATTTGCGGTGTTGATTCGTGTTGCATATCTCCTGTTGGTTTTTCGTTTTATGTGTTTCGTGAATGAAGTCGTAGATTAAGATAGTTTCTTGGGTCGTGTTTGGATTTTGTGAAAATTTTATGAGTTAGGATTTGGTTAATGGCTTTTAAAGATTTATATTTTTTATGCCGTAAGTATGTGATGAAAATGTTGCTGATTGCGTAATTTAGTGGTGAAATGAAGGATGCCCATAACATGTATGAGATGTTGAGGGTCATGGATAAGAAAAAGGGAAATCAAAAAGTTCATTGGTTCTCTGCTTTTCGGTTTTTTAGTATATTATATGAAAACGTTGTTCGTTTCAAGTCATCAACGGCTCTTACATCAATAAGGACTTATGTTTCTCACATTCTTTACGCTCGAACCTTTTTGTCATGTGAAATGGGGATGGTTGTCGCTACTGTTACTTTATTTTGGAGGTTTCTTTGTCGGGTAAGTTTTTATTCTTCGTAAATATTTATCGATCAATGAATTCAATTAGAATTTAAAAGAGAAGGATTTGGGTATCGCATAGTTAACATCAAAGTATGCTAAATTCGGTTGCCTAAAATTCATTTAGGTTACACTGAACCAAACGCACCATTAGGTTCCATGGTCACACACGTGTAATATTTGTTGTGAATAATTAGGAAAGAGCCCCGACACAATATACATAGTTTGGCAAATTCTCTCCATCTATATAATGTATTCTGATATGTACTCTTTTTTTGTATTTGCCTATGTGTCGTGTTTGAGAAGTCAAGTGTCTACGTGCAGGTACATAGTAGTAGCTTAGGCTGGATTTAAAGAGCGAGTGTGTAGAGCCGTATCCATTCAGGTACTCCCTCCGTCCCATTTTTATTGTCCATGTTTCTTTTTTGGGATGTCCCAATTTAATTGTCTACTACTAAAAATAGATAGGAAAGTTTTATCAAGTTTACTATATTACCCTTGTTAGTATCTAACGTACGTCAAAATTGAATACTAAGAGAAAAAAAATGCACAGTTGTTGTATCAAGTGTTCTTGTCTATATTTTGGGCTCATGCATCTATTTATCCATCTTTCGATTCATGAGTTGGCGGTCACCTTATTGGCATCATGATTTGTAGTCTCTAAATTTTCATAACTCAATAAACAATAATACTAGTGAATAACCTTTAAAATGACTAACAAAATTTTATATCTCTTAACTTAAAATCTTTTGCTTGGCGGTATGTGAGTCATTGGCGGGCCTTAGTAGGGGCGGGGAGGGTTCCGGGCCCCCCAAAAATTGGGACGAGTAGTGTAAATTTTACTCTTTCTGTCTCAAAGTTCTTGTCCACCTTTTTATTTTGGTATGTCTAAAATAATCCGGCCTCCTCAAAATAAATGTTCAAAGTCCGCCATTGATGTGAGTTATGCACTAATCAAAAGAATGTCAGTTTGAATGCAGTTGAATGAGATATATATTTTGAGATAGGTGGAAAATTTGTCGCTTTGTCACGACCTCAGCTGACACGTTTGAGGAAGAACATACATTATGAATAATTTGGTGGATCGAACCTAGGTTGCCTTGCTAAGTTGGTGGATCGAACCTAGTTTTTATAACGAGTACGTTATAGATAATATTTTAGCTTAATGACCTTGCGATTTTTATAAGGACAGTACAACGTGCTTTTAGGAAGGAGAAGAAACAATAGTTTTGAATACAACTAATGAACAAGAGGTAGGTGAACGTATTTTATTCTAATATTAGAGTAATTCTTTTGTCAACAATTCATGATTAAACAACGAGCTTGATACTAGTGACAATATACACACTATCTTTGTATACTGTACTTGGTTGTATATAGTAGTATTGGTTTCTCATTCACGTGTTAATGTGTGACTTCACATGTCTATGATATGATATGCTTAGAAGTATTGGTTATATGTTGGGCTGAGCATAGTCCAAAAATCAAACAGGACTGACCTAAACCGGATCGGCCCAAAACACTGGATCGAGGATTAGACCAAAATGTTCGATTCATTTCTGGGTTGGTCCAGTCCGGTACAACAAAACATAATGTCTGGTTGTACGTAAGACTGAATGGGACCGAACTGAAGACCGAAAATGATTAAGAGGTTGTTCCGACGACCGGACCGAAAACATTCGATCCGGTCTGGTCTACTTATTCGGTTCGGTCTAGTATTCGGTCTATAGTGGTCAAGCCTAGTTATATGTTGGGAGTGTGATGAAACCAATTGAATGTTATTATATATGTTGGGCTCAGTTCTTATTTTATGGCTCATTGTTCTAATGGCCCATCTATTTTAATATTTTATTTTTATTTTTAGAACGGCTTGTTAGTTGTTAGTGGTTCAGGTCTAGCAGTGACATTCAATTGGGCAGTATGTTGTACCCTGAACCCGCCTGTACTTCCTCATATTCCGCCTGAAGGGGTAAAAGTCCCGGGTGGGACTCGAACTTGAGACCTCCCCTAACCAAACATCCACTCCCCAAGCCCCTAAAGAATCTAAACAGATAAACGAATCTAGTTTTTCTCTGTTCAGGAGGGTGAGTTTTTATTACTCAAATGTACGCGACTTCACTTGACTAATCTCAAGAATGTTCCCGTTCTTTCTCTAGCCATCCTTCACATCTAGCAAGTTTTGAATCATAAACCTCTTATTTGAAAGCCGAAGATGTCACTAATAGGCTCATTTACTCTTTGTATTACAAAAAAAGAAAAGAAAAAAGAATAAGAATATATAACAAAACTATTTGTTTTAGAGTGCTCGGTGAAGCATGGTATTCGCACGCTATAAGGCCCAAATAAGTACTTATAACTCGATTATACTTGTACTACCACTATAATGTTTTGCGCCAAGGGTATAACAAAGGCCATATTTGTTTGTTTTTTTTATATACTTTTTTAGTGTAAATTAAATCAAATGTGCGGGTCATGTGCATCTATAGCTTATGTTATTGCGTTGTTTAACCCGCGTAGGGTCATCTGTAAAATTCTAAAAGTTTTGAAGGTTTGGGGACGAAATTACATAATGAGACATTTCGAAAAAAAATGTTATATATAAAATATCTTTGTTTATACGATATAATGCAAATTAGTTATTTAAACCTTTAACATATTGTTAAGGGGATAAATTTTTGAGCCTTTAAAAGTTTTGAGGCCCTGTGCAGTTGCTCATCCCGCACATCCTCAAAGACGGCCCTGAACCCGCGTTGCATCTGGCGCTCTTGGTATTTGATTGATGGTTATTAATTAGTAGTTAATGCATGTCAAAATAATATATTAAAAAAAAATGTAAAGTTATTATATCAAGTGTTCTCGTGATCTCGTCTATTTTTGGGGTCATGTATCTATTTATCCATCTTTCGATTCATGAGATGTCAGTGTCTAGTCATTTTTGGTTTAGAAAACGTGTGGAAATAGAGGTCAAACTTGATCGTCATCTTGTTGGCATCGTGACAAACAAAAAACCATATATGCAACTCAATGTCTTTTGCTCGGTGGTACGTGAGTTATCAACTAACCAAAAGACTGACTTAAAGTGTCATTAAACACATTGCGAGATATATATTTTGAGACAGACGAACAAATCGGTCCAGTTTTCGGTCCGTGATTTTGCACTAAAACAGTTGTTCAGTTTTTTTCGATCCGGTCTGAGTTTGACCCGATACTCTCCCTTACTTTTACATAACTTGCTCAACTTGGTTCTAAATTTGTATCTAAAATCTGTTATTACCTATGATAGATGATGATACACTAGAATTTAGATACAATATTGAATGTTTGTATATTATTATAGATTGAACTTATTATATAAATAAATAATTTATTAAAATGTATATCCGAGCAACACACCCGAGAGCCTCTCTGGTACTGTCCCAACGTCCTTGCTATGTGACATATACTGATTATCTCAAAATATATATCACACAAATGTTTTTTAACAACACTTAAACTCATAACCTTTTTAACTGACGAACAACTCATATACCACTTGACAAATGACCTTGGTTGGAGTTATATAGTTTTGTTAGAATCATTTTACATGTTTATTTAATACTATTATTTGTTGACTTATGAAAACTTGAGACTACAAATCATCATGCCAACAAGGTGAATCTCCATGAATCACGTACTTGATATAACTGCCTTGCATTTTTTACCATTTAATTTTGATGAAGGTTAATTATTACTTTCAAATAGTCTTGTTATATCAACATTCTTTTCTTGTACAAAAAGAATTTGTAAATCGCAAACATTTTCATTCTACAACGATCTTATTTTATGGATAATAGCTTTCTATTACACTAATATTAAAATTTTAATTTACACATATTTATGCATATAATAATTAATACATAATTAATATTCTATTAAAATACCCCGTTACACAAATATTTAAAAATAAAAATAATTAACACATGATTAATATATCAATTACTACTATTTAGAAATACAATCATATATTTATATTGTATAAATATCTACAAAAGCGTGCATATGTGATGTCTCCGTAAAATGATGGTGCATATAGTTTTGAAAACTAGACCGGACCAACAGGTTACACCGGTAACCAGAGTCAGCACCGGTTTGGCTAACCAATAAAAGCCGTTCAAAGACGAACTGGAGAGGACTCGTCAAAACTAATAAAAATGGATGAACATGGCCTCACTGAGATTAAATTCTTTTATTTTTTCCGACTAATCGTCACATAGTAACCACCGCCGCAACTGCTGATACTCATGGATGGAAGTTGTAATACAAAAATGGAGTGGGTCTCCAACATCAATTTTCTTAAAGCATATGTCACCTTGTTGGCGTCTGCATCACACTACTGTTAGATTCCTGAATTTAGTTGAATTTCATGCTAAAAAGATGGACGTGTTTAACAGCCATATTGTCAAAAACTCAAAAAAAATGAGGTACCTGAATACCTTGATCGTTTGACTGATGTCCTTATGAAATTGGAATACTGACTTCTTTTGACAAAAGCAAATTAGCACCCACAGTAGCATAATCCAAACATGACTTGTTACTCGCGAATTAATTATCTTTTACCGCTACCCGACCCACTTATGTTTCACCACTGTGACTATATAATAGACGGTTACTTACTATTTGGGGAATGTATAATATGTAGTTAAAATCCTTTGATGTAGTGGGTCAAATTAAAGTCGGGCTTTAGTGTAAACACTTCATTTACAATAAATTTGCACACCACAAAAATGGATTTCACATATATTTGATAAAAGACAAATTTATAACGGATTTACATAACTGCTGGCTACGCAAACCAATAATATGTATAAGATATATACCTGCAGCTTTGGCTTGTTTTGACATCGTTTAGAAAGGCGGGATTTGTGGGGTTGGTAGATAGAGTAGCAACAGTAGCTGATTAAAGAGAGTGACAACAGAGCTATTTCCATCTTCGTACGATTACAATATTTGGGGTACTAATTTTCTAATAAAGAAATATATCTACCGATCTTTGAAACCTGTAAAAACATAAATTAGTTTGATAACGATTATTTGGCATGAGTTATGAATGATGTGCAGAGTATTGGTGCCCATAAACATAAGAAATGAAGCATTATGAATGGATTTAAACTCATGAAAAAGAGGGGGCTTTGTTTGCTCTAATGAGCCAAACATTCAGGGTGTACAATCTGGAAGACAATTAGAGCCAAACACTTCTAAGCAACATTTTTATAATCGCATCCAACCTAAAACTTATTATAATTGACGATCAAACATCTAACTACACGTACCCTTTGTCTCTTCCAGATCCCAAAGTTGTATCAAGCCAGAAGAAGCTCCAGCGACCACTAAAACTTCTTTCAAGTCAAAAGCTACAGACTTAATAGGGCTCGTGTGACCGCTTAAGCTCTGCATCACACCTGAAAGAAATTTACCATTTATATTTAGGTACACGTATAAAAACTATAAAAACTTTATCAATTTTTTTTTGAAAAAAAAGACCCAACTATATGCCAAAGGATTTGTTTAAACAAAAATCGATGATAGGCCACATGATTCCCCATGAAGGTATTGCCCCAAGCAACAACGATATGTTTATTATGTATGGACATATCATCTCTACTCGAACATACATTGTTGAGAAGTCGAAGTAAAGCCTGCGTTTTTAATTTCAATGTAAATATTTAGTGAAAAAGCTATAAAACTTTATTAAGAACATCAAATGCTATGCCTTTAACAATTTTAAGTTATTTTTAGGAGGTAATGATTTGTAGTTTGACCACGCACAAAAACAATTAAAACCAAAAAAATAGATGTTTTATGTCACTTACAATGTAACCATCATGGATCCAACTAATGATATCCCACTTGGTTGTGATGTTTCCATTTTGGTCAACTGCATGATACGCTTCTGCAAATTAACAAAACAAATTGTTTTAAGCAGCCAAACAGCCTATAACTGGAAGTGCTTACACCTTTACAAAGTATAAAAATGAAAGAGAAGATAAACATAACTTTTTTTTAACTTACCTGCTCTTAATATGAGTACTTAGGTGCACTCTTATAGGAGAAATATTGCCATCAACAGCCATCACTTTCGTCTTCTGTTAATGTTTCGGTCCGGCCGTGTGAGTCACCATGCTTTTAAAATTAAATATTTATGCAATCCTGGAATTTGCAACTAAAAACTGAAGCTCTGAAAAAGAAAAAATTAGGTAGACAAGTCTGTAGCAAATGAAGCGATAACGGAACAACGTAATCGGATAATGTTGTGTCTAAAAATAGACTTTTGACCCATTCTCCAAGATGAAGCTTCTGATCTTAAACACATGAAGAAACTATATATAATATATGTAAAAACACTAAAATGTTTATGAATACATAAGAACGAACAAATCGGTCCAGTTTTCGGTCCGTGATTTTGCACTAAAACAGTTGTTCAGTTTTTTTCGATCCGGTCTGAGTTTGACCCGATACTCTCCCTTACTTTTACATAACTTGCTCAACTTGGTTCTAAATTTGTATCTAAAATCTGTTATTACCTATGATAGATGATGATACACTAGAATTTAGATACAATATTGAATGTTTGTATATTATTATAGATTGAACTTATTATATAAATAAATAATTTATTAAAATGTATATCCGAGCAACACACCCGAGAGCCTCTCTGGTACTGTCCCAACGTCCTTGCTATGTGACATATACTGATTATCTCAAAATATATATCACACAAATGTTTTTTAACAACACTTAAACTCATAACCTTTTTAACTGACGAACAACTCATATACCACTTGACAAATGACCTTGGTTGGAGTTATATAGTTTTGTTAGAATCATTTTACATGTTTATTTAATACTATTATTTGTTGACTTATGAAAACTTGAGACTACAAATCATCATGCCAACAAGGTGAATCTCCATGAATCACGTACTTGATATAACTGCCTTGCATTTTTTACCATTTAATTTTGATGAAGGTTAATTATTACTTTCAAATAGTCTTGTTATATCAACATTCTTTTCTTGTACAAAAAGAATTTGTAAATCGCAAACATTTTCATTCTACAACGATCTTATTTTATGGATAATAGCTTTCTATTACACTAATATTAAAATTTTAATTTACACATATTTATGCATATAATAATTAATACATAATTAATATTCTATTAAAATACCCCGTTACACAAATATTTAAAAATAAAAATAATTAACACATGATTAATATATCAATTACTACTATTTAGAAATACAATCATATATTTATATTGTATAAATATCTACAAAAGCGTGCATATGTGATGTCTCCGTAAAATGATGGTGCATATAGTTTTGAAAACTAGACCGGACCAACAGGTTACACCGGTAACCAGAGTCAGCACCGGTTTGGCTAACCAATAAAAGCCGTTCAAAGACGAACTGGAGAGGACTCGTCAAAACTAATAAAAATGGATGAACATGGCCTCACTGAGATTAAATTCTTTTATTTTTTCCGACTAATCGTCACATAGTAACCACCGCCGCAACTGCTGATACTCATGGATGGAAGTTGTAATACAAAAGAATTTGTATTATCAACCGAAATTCGAAAACGTACCAAAAGTTGTAAAACATTTTGAAGGTCACAATTACACCGAACCAAATTTAGTATTCTTAATTAATGAATAAAAGCTTAAGAAACGTTTCAACATTTTACTTCAATATCTTTCTTTAATCGACTTGCAAGCTATTAAAAACTCAAAACTCTTGCTCTCATTAATTTAATGATATTCTTAATTGAATTAACAAAACTAGCTATGATAAAAGACAAAAAAATACTTTATTTCATATCATTTTTTTAACGGCGGATTTTATTGAAACAAAAAGACTAGCAAGAAGCTAGAAATTACAAAGTAACAAGATGCGGGTTTTTAAGCCAATCTACCCAACTAAAAGACTTTTTACATCTATGTTTACACCAAATGAAGGATCGGGTGACTACCTCCTCAAATATAAGCGCCTTCGAAGGACAAGCCGAACCAAAAATGCTCTTGTTACGGAAATTCCAAATGTACCACCACAAGACATAACAAACGCCTTCGAACAACTCTTTATGTTTAGAATGAAGACGGATACTCAACAACCATTCTAACCATTCATCATAAGAGGAAACCATCACGACATCAATCTCCCACCAAAGCAAAACCTTGCGAAATATCTCTCTAGATATAGGGCAAGTAAAGAAAATATGGCTAGATGATTCCACATTCTTTTCGCATAAAGGACATAGAATCGACTCAATATCCATGCCTCTTTTAGAGATGTTCAACCGAGTAGGTAAGATGTCCAACTTAACTTTCCAAGCGTGAATATTGACTTTAATAGGCACGGCTTTTATCCAACGGGTTTTGGAAGAGACCACTGGTAACGAGTTTGCGTCAAGGAGATTCCTAACCGAAGCGACTGTAAACTCGCCACAACCTTCTAAAGACCATCTCCATCTATCATTCGAATCGAAAAGAGTAATTCCCTCCATAATCTTCACGAGCTGAATATATTGAAGCTCTTCAGCTCCAACTCTTGGAGCTCTACGAAACGAACACAGAAGATCATCATGAGATAACTTCAACGCCACTGAAATATTTTTTTTGAGTCTCCAATGCATACATTCTGGGAAAGTCAGATTGGAAAGTGTTGTCGCCCCTCTATTTGTCCTCCCAGAACCGAATGTCTACCCCGTTGCCCATCTTTCTGTAAATGAATCCCATCAAATCAGTCCCCTTCCTCTGAATATGTTGACCCTCCTTGAAGATATCCAACCATAAGGACGGATGGTGGCTTCGAACATGTTTACCAATCTTTCCATCTTATCCATGTATCTCTTTAATAATTTGGTCCATAAAGCTAATTGTTGTGTGCAGAAATGCCAAATCCATTTGAATAAAAGAGCTCTATTAAGAGCGTAGAAACTCAAAACTCCAAGACCTCCCTTTTCTTTAGAAGCCAAAACTTTATTCCATTTAACCCATATTGGCTTCTTTCCGTTATGCTCGATACCATTAAAGAAATGACATCTAATGGATTCCATATTGAGAAGAACCTTCGCTGGAACTTTGAATAAGGACATATGGTATATTGGCAACGAACCTAGGACAGATTTCAGAAGAGTTAGCCTTCCCCCGATAGATAAGGTCTTCAACTTCCATTTAGATAAACGAGTTAAAATATTATTGACAATCTCGCTCCACGATTGAATCCGAGACATAAGGCAGCCAACTTTGGAACCTAAATACGAGAAAGGCACTTGAAGAATTGCACATCCAATTTTCTTTGCTGCCTGATCCACCTTGTCGCTAGAAACCGAAATCCCCATGAGTTTACTTTTGAGCATGTTTATCCGTAAACCCGAAGCGTGATAAAAACAGTCCAACACACGAAGAATAGTATCAATATTAGCTTCGCTCCAATGACCCATGAAAACCGCGTCATCCGCATAGAAAAGATGAGAAACTTGAAGAGAAGAACCAACCTGAATACCTCTAAATAAGCCTGCGTCCACCACTCTTTGCATCGAGATATGTAGACTCTCCATGATCAAAAGAAACAAGAACGGCGAGAGAGGATCACCTTGCTTTAGGCCTCTATGGAACTGAAATTCCTTAGTAGGAGTACCATTCACAATAACCGAACCTTTGGAAGAGAGTAAGCAATTTTGGATCCAACCACACCACTTCTCACTAAATCCGAACCTTTTTAAAACGTCATCCAAGTAATCCCAACGGACCGAATCATATGCCTTTTCGAAGTCTACCTTAAATATCATCGTATGCTTCTTTTTCATCTTACACCATTCAAGTAACTCATTTAAAATGAATTTTATACTTGTGCAATTTTCGAGCATTTAAAAGGATGGCCGGGTTTCAATCTTCACGAATCTAAAGTTGCTTTCAAGCAATGTTTCTAACAAGCAAAAGTACCCCGCGCGTTGTTGTGGAGCGGGTTATTTTTTATTGGTGTGCTTAAGCATAAGAACCCGCGTGTTGTGGCGGGGTTAAAAAAAAAATTTCTTAGGGTAGGCGGGTTTTTTTTCGCGCCGTTTATTTTAAAGTTATTAAGTACGCACGTTGCTGCAGGGTGTTATCTTTAATTTATTTTTTATTTATTTTGTGAGGGATTATTTTTTCGGTCTCATGGTTAATAGTTTTTTTATGGGCCTATGTATTGAGCGTCATGGCGCGGTATTTTTTGATCTGAATAAAGTCAGTATTTTGTAATTTTTTTTATTATGTTGTGCCGAACAAAATTTTATGTTAATATTATTTTGTGCGGGTTTAGTTTTTGATCTCATCTTTTGTAGTGGTTTTCTTTTATATGAGCTTATGTGTTGGGTATCATGGCGCGGATATTTTTTGATATGAATAAATCAGTACTTTTGTAATTTTTTATTTTTTTATTTTGTGCCGAGTATCTTTTTTTATTACGTATTTATATAAAAAAAAATTGGGTTGGCCTAAACTGGGAGCCCATTTGGCCGAACACTATAGCAGCAGGGGCGGAGCCAGAAAGTTTGGCTCGAGGGGGCACACTTTGATATTTTTTAATAACTACACTACAAAATGATTCTAAGGAGGGGCAAATTACGAAAAAAAATCGGATATTTTCGAAAATTTACACTACAAATTTTTTCGCTAGGGGGGCATTTGCCCCTTGGGCCCCCCCTTTGTCTCCGCCCATGTATAGCAGCTACAGTAAAATGAAAACTACGTCGTATAACTTTTAAAATGTGTACGAAGATAATAACTTATTATAAAGCTGCTTATCTGTCATTGCTTGGAAGCAAATGCAAGACATAAGAATCATGATCCCCTTCATCTCAAAGGTAACATCATCGACACACATATGCGTGCACACGTATACGCACTGATATTCGATATGGATATGTATTAACTGAAATTCTTATTGTTCAGGAGCTTAATGCGCCAGAGGCCGATGTGGAACATATCCAGTCAAAATGCTTCTTTAGGCTAATTACCAGGCTAAGCGTCAACGAGATTCCTTATCAGATTTGATACTACCAATTCCGTACATGACCACTTTCAACTTCTCTTCTATGAAAACACACAAAAATTCTGACTTTTCGAGCTTTTCAATTGCGTTTTCCACCAGTTGCATCAACTCGGATTCCTGTTGTGGAGTTGTATAAACATGTAGTGGAATCCAATCTGTAGTTCCAACACAAGATAGTGTGCATATTGCCGGCTGAACGTTTCAGTTACATTCTATGAGTCTGCATGTTTAATCAGTTTCTTAACTATAGCCGGAATGATCTTCATGTGCTTTATTAGTAGTTAATATAATGAAGTTGATGGCGAGGGACTCGAGTGTCTCATTGTACAAGAATTCAGAGCTTTACAATGCCATATCTTGCTTTGTAATGAATGCCAATGCGACTACTAAACTATCCTATTTACATAATTATCGGTTACGCTTACCTCTTCGATTTCTTTCAACATAAACATATAGTAGAAGTGGAAGTTTTGACCAATTTGCTTATGATTCTCAAACTGGTCAAATGAGTCAAGGAACTTTAAAACATTTGTAGTCGAAGAAGTAAGTGTGATTTCATGTTTCACCTCCATTTCTGACCAAAAAAAATGCAAAAAATAACTGAAAAAGAGCCCGCCGCGAAGCGCGGGCGTAAACCTACTCGTTTCTATCATTTATGGGATTATGCATGGTTCAAGTATTTTTGTAAGCTGCCAAGGAGTCCAGTTACATTAAAATGGGCCGACAATATAGAGGAACATAGACATATATAGTTTATGCAATTAAAAACCAGGAATGAGGAACCAAATCTAATAAGTATTTTTTTTCAATTGTTTGATTCTATTTTTTTTGTAAATATATTATATCTGCTTCCATTGTTTCGAGCCATTGTGTGTTAACTAGTCCTGTATAAGGACTTGAGTACTTGATTAGTCTCTTTGTTATGAAATAGGACCAAATCAAGTTTCCCAATTATTGATCAAAGCTTCTCATTTTATTAACACTAAATAACTATAAAATTACTTTTGCATTCTCCTCTATTCTACTTTTTTTTAACGGCACTCCTCTATTCTACTATTGTCGTTGTTGTCGCTTACACTTTTCACTGTATTGTTTCTTCACTGTGAGTCTTGTGCTTTAGTTTGGTGTAGTTTTCATTCACTGCAAATACACAACACAAAAGGGCTGCATAGAAGCATTCGTTTAACATATATATAGTTGGCTCAATCGTGGAAGTATATACT
>BQNB010111178.1:0-22403 GCA_026074375.1 Tanacetum coccineum
GAACCGCATGTTTAAGTGACTCCGTAACCATGCGTTTGATCTCTGGAGGAGCAAAGTTAGACACTTCCTTTGGCAGAATCTGAGGAAGTTGAATCTTGCCTTGCTCTGTGATCCTAGCAGTGATAGATGCAGACATGTAGTTCATGAATTAGTCTCTGGTGGCTCCTAGCCTTGAGTCTAGATGTTCATCTACTAGAGCTGTCACTTGAGTGTTGAGAGGATCATCCTTTTTGAGTTCATCAACTTCTTTTTCCAATGTTGTAACTCTGTCGTTGAATTAGAAGACGAATGCAAAATTAAGAAGTGCAGATAGAGAATTTGTTTATTCAGTTGTTGGTGGTGGTGTTAGTGTTGATTGTTGTGGTGGAGGAGTGAAGGATGGTAATGATTAAGGGATGACGGTGGTGTATATAGGTGAAGATTCAGTGATTACCGAAATAGGTACTGTAAGGAGTGTGGGTGTTTGATTGCTAGGTACCTCATGATGGACATGAACATCCATTAGAGAAACAATTTAGGCATCTATATAGGGAATATCTAAAAAATTAAGAATTTAGATGCCAAGTTGGATGAGTGAGAAGAGCTAGTAACTGGAACTTCAGTCTTCTTTGTAACAGTAGAAAGTGTCACATGAGCATCTTCTATGACTTGATTGATTTTGAGTGTGATACTTCCGTAAAAAAAAAAAAAAAAATAAAAATTTTTAAGACAAAAAAAAAAAAAAAAAAGAAAAAAAAAAAAAAAAAAAAAAAAAAATTATAAAAAACAAAAATTTTTAATTTAATTTAAAATAATAAAAAATAAGGGGGGGGGGGGGGGGGGGGGGGGGGGGGGGGGGGGGTAAATTAAATTGATTCTCATTCCCCTTGTAGACTTAATCAGTCAGCATTAGTGCCCTCCTTTTGAATTAACCCTTCATCAGTATCAACGGGTTCATTCAGCCTTACATTCACATCATCGTCAAACTGATTGGTAGTATAATACATTCCTTTATCCTCATCACCTTCAGCTTTGTCTTCAACCTTTGATTCATCATTGGTTTCATCTTCATCATCAATAGAGATGGACGGGGTTTTAACAAACTCGTCCTCCTTTTCCTCTTCATCATTTTCAACCTCTTCTTCATTATCCTCTTGATTAGATTTGGAACCCATTTCATTCACATCAGTTTCATGCTCGGAATCCGACCCTTTTTCTTTATCAGATTGGGTATTGTCATCACCACTGTCACTTTCTTGATCACTGCCTTCACTCCTTGATTCATGATCATTATTGTTGTCATCTTCATCTCTTCCCAAGATTAAACTTCACTTTCAGTTGATTCTTCAGTCACATCGGGAACCCCTGGTTTCACACCAGTTCCTTCATTTATGACAGAAGGTTTGATTTTTGCAGCACTTGGAGCAATTTTGGTAACAGTACCAGAACCACTTGGATGAGTCTTATGAAATTCCCTCAAACTCTTCTTGCGAACTTCTTCATACTGAGCTTCTTCAGCTAACGCCACTTTAGAGAGCAAATCAATTCCTTTGCATTTCTCAACAGTCATATTTTCTTCTTCTTAGACAAAGACATCACTAGAGTTTCTCTAATGACAACACCTGCTGTTGGCTCATTAGTATACTTCTTGGCAGGTCTTTTAACTCTCTTTGAGTTCCTTATGGGTTCTTTAGGTGAAACTGGGACAGTAGAGAGTTTAGGAGAAGCAGGCTTCTTGAACTTTTGTGCCTTCTTAGGAGGTGTAACTCCTGTAGCATAGCCAAGGTAAGTCTTGTAAGCTTTGGTTTCCCATATCTCAGGGCTTGTCATAGATTTAGGAAGTCGAGCTCCATAAATTTGAGATTCTTCCTTTGTAGAGACAAATCTCAAAGTGTTTATCAGATAGTCATCTCTGGAGGTATGCAAGCCAATCTTGTTTCTCTTGGAGACTGTCTTGTCTTTGGTAAGGAAGTGGTGAATGATAACTTTGGTGAATCGAGGGTAGTACATCTTGTCTTGCTTTTTGTGACCTCTGTTGTCAATCTGGTAAGTGAAATCTTCCCAAAGTAGTTCAACATAGTCCACATTCTTCTTATAGTACATTCCCCAAAGGATCTGTGCTCTAGAAAGACAAAGCTTGTCAAGACCAATTGTCTTTCTAGATAGACTTCTGTTGATGATAGTGGCAAAAGTTCTCCAAGGTTGATGCATCTGATTAACAACAACATCGGTGATTGACTTGATTTCCTTAGTATGACCAAGTTCTTTAAAGAAAGACACAATATCTTCATCAGTGGGAAGTTCATTAAAGTTTTGACCA
Source organism: Tanacetum coccineum (assembly GCA_026074375.1). Taxonomy (NCBI): domain Eukaryota; kingdom Viridiplantae; phylum Streptophyta; class Magnoliopsida; order Asterales; family Asteraceae; genus Tanacetum; species Tanacetum coccineum. Next base: position 2,300 of record BQNB010111178.1, read on the forward strand.
TGAACTCTAGGGCATATCTGAAAGATGTCTCTGAAGATTTCCAAATTAAGGTCGAATTTCTTTTTTTATCCATTCTAAACCTGTAGAAAGTATCATACTTGTAGAAAGAATCCCAGAATCGGTGCATCTAAACTTCAAGAACATCTGCAGTGGTGAGAAATGCAGAATTGCACGGAGTGAGAGCAAGAGCATCTAGGACAACTTGAAATATAGGTTCTCTCTGTTTCTTTCCAAGATTGAGTCTTCCGTTACATTTTCCAATCTCAATCCTTTTCTCTTTGGGGACAAGTTCCAGATCAAGTTTGGTTTGTTGAGCAGTAATGGAAGACATGATTCTGCTAAGATTAGTCACATACAGTTCATATACAAACAAATATTTCAATAAAGGACAATCTAGATCCTGAAAAATGATTATAGATGCAAGGTTGATTTTCACTAGTCATTAGACATACACATACTAGGCAAAGAATTAACACACATGACAATTAACATGAAACCGGGAGACATACATAATCATATAACACACTAACTATAGGCAATCTATAGAAAGCAAGGCAATCATAAAAGACTTCTAAGGAAAATCTAGGCCTAAATCAATCACTAAGTGACATGTTAAGGAATAATTATACTTAGATTACCAAGATTATGAGATTTGATTACCAAGATTACATGATTAGTTCTCCTAGTGACAACATGTATAGTTCGCCTAAAACATGTGTATAATTCGCCTAATATTAGGTGTATAATTCGCCTAATCTCAGGTGTATAATTCGCCTAATCATCAGGTGTATAATTCGCCTAGCTTAATGTGTATACTTCGCCTAAAGGAGAGTGTATAGTTCGCCTGAGGCAATGTGTATATTTGCCTAAGTTTGAATGTATAGTTCGCCTAAGCTATATAGCGTATAGTTCGCCTAGGCATGTGAGTGCGTATAACTCGCCTAGGTATAATTCGCCTAGTCAAAATTTACACCAACATTTTTACACCTTTTCAAGCATCAATAACATCTCAAACATGATCATTTAGTATCATAGAATCAGACTAACAAAAATTCCTGATGAATTAACCACAAAAATCTTGACTTTTGCTTTGTTCGACTCATAAGAACACGAATAACCCAAATGATCCCACTAATATAGTTAAGGACCAAGTTTAAAACAACAAGCAACCACTCACAAACACTTAGATTATCATTCTAAACACAAACCCCATTGACCGTTAACAATGTTCTTGACCATATTACTATTTGTTTCGAAATCAAGAATCACCAAAACTCCACCCATATGTTAATTCACATTAAAAAACTGTTAAGGCCACATTCTAGATCCCTATCTGACCAAAACCCTTCAATCAATTTGATGTTTTAAGCATTTTTCAAAGAGACAAAATTTCAATCAATTTTTAGGGTTTTTCGAGCATATTTTCATGATTAAGGTCTATTAAAAGGTACTATGGGTATGAGAAACATAAGACAATTATACCTTATTGATTAAACTGAGGTTGAGCAAGTTCTTGGAGGTTTTTCGAAATCAATGGAGGTTTTGAGTTTTTTTGTGTGAGAAGTGTGAGAGGGAAACCGGTGGTGGGGGTGTTTTGTTTAAAATCTTTTAGGTTTTGGTAAAAATGCCCCCTAAGGTTTACTAAGACATCCATTTTCCTAAGGCCTAAAGTAGTTTCCCATTTGGCAATACTAGTCCCTAAGGTTTAGTTATCAAGAAAAAGTCTTACATTTTGCAATGACACCCCTAAAAGATTAAACACATAACAAATAAAGATCAAATGAGTTAACATTAATTAACTCCCCTTTAATTATTCCCTCGTCATTGTTTAAAACTGTTTCCTTTTATTACAAACTGATTTTATGAAGAAGATATTTGATATTTTCTCCCCCTCAAACAATGACCCGTTTTCTATTCAAAGAGCTGTAGTCGTTGTTTGAGTGGTCAAATGTCTTTGAAAATGATTTTTCTGATGAATTTATGAAGATGATTATATTATTTTTAAAATCAACACCATGAAAAATAAGATTTTTTTTTATTTTGACACATAAGCGCACTGACACGTACACTTATGGATAATGAAAGCACGGGTTGTGTTGCAAAGTAAACATAAGCCTTTGCATGGTCATAAAGTAGATCATGCCCGAGAATAAGTTCCCATTGAGAGGTCAAGTTTTCTTTTTGAAATACTTGCCTTTAAGATGATGACCGGGTTGCTATATGAAATAATAGCAAGCCATTTTTGGCATGTTTTAAAAGCTTTTGAACTTCTGCTTGAACTTCATTTACAGCCTCGTATCATTACTAAATGACATTTCTAAGGCCGTAAATGTTATCGATTTTCAAAAGACATGCCAGAGATACATATTTTTAAATTTTTTTGATTTTTTAATTTTGTATTTTGTTTTTATAAAATTTTATAAGAAGTGAAAAATCTTTTTGTGTTTTTGTGTTTTTGTGATTTTATATATACATATTATACAGAGGATATAAGAATAGGTACCACCACTATTCTTCGGCTTCATCTGCCATATTCTTTCAAATCCGCAGGAGTAAAACATCTCAATCACCACTTGTCCGATAAGTAAATTTAATTCATTTATCGACATAGAGCCTTGGTGAAGATGTCCGCCAACTGATATTCCGTTCTAACAAAGTAAAGCTCGACGACTCCATTCTCCACTTGCTCTTTTATGAAGTGATATTTGATGTCGATATGCTTTGATTGAGAATGTTGAACATTGTTGTAGCATAAGGCAATAGCGCTTTTGTTATCACAGTACATTAGAATTTTATTGAATCCAAGGCCATAGTCGGTAAGTTTTGATCTCATCCAAAGGACTTGAGCACAACAGCCGGATAAGGCTATATATTTTGCTTATGTACTGGATATTGCAGTGCTTTTCTGCCTTTTTAATGACCAGCTAACAAGTTTGTCTCCTAACAATTGCATGCTTCCAGATGTACTACGTCTTGTATCTTGACAACCCGCGTGATCAGCATCTGCAAAAGTTATTAAAGCAATAGCAGAATCCTTCGAGTACCATGGTCCCCGATTAACGGTTCCTCTTAGATATCGAAAGATTTTTTTACAACATGTAAGTGCTTTTTGATAGGACGAGCCTTATACCGGGCATACATGCCAACAGCATAAACAAGGTCTGGTCGACTGGATGTGAGATACATAAGGGTGTCAACCATGCCACGATAATGTGTAGGATCAACGGCTTTTCCTTGTGGATCCTCATCCAGTTTGTATTTCTCCACCATGGGAGTATCCACTGGGCCACAAGATTCCATTCGGTATTTCTTAAGTGATTCTAGAGCATATTTTGATTGGTTTAAAAAGATGCCTTTGGGACTTTATGAAATCTGTAGTCCTAGAAAAAAATTGATATTTTGCCTATCATTGACATCTTGAATTTGGAACACATTATCTCGGAAAGTTTATCACAGAGTTTAATAGTAGTAGAAGCAAAAATAATATCATCAACATATATTTATACCAGGAGGATATCTTTTCCTTTTCTGCTGATGAACAATGTGGGATCAACCGTGCCTTTGGAGAATCCCTGGGATAGTAGAAACGATGACAATAGATCATAGCACGCGCATGGAGCCTGTTTCAACCCATATAGAGCTTTCTACAGTCTGTACACGTGATTAGGATTGTCTGGATCCACAAATCCATCCAGTTGGCTAACGTAGACTTCTTCACACAAAATGTCATTTAAAAATGCCGTCTTTACATCCATTTGGTAGACGATCATATTCTTATGAGCAGCAAACGCGAGAAATGTTTGAACAGCTTCTAGTCTAGCCACGGGAGCAAAGGATTCTTCAAAATCAATTCCCTCTTCCTGACGGTATCCACGAGCTATCAATCTAGCCTTGTTTTTCAAGATTCCCCCCCCCAATTTATCCAATTTAACCTTATATATCCATTTTAAGGTGATAACCATCACTTTATCTAGACGAGGAACGAGTTCCCAGACTTCAAGACGTTCGAATTCATTTAGCTCTTCTTGTATTGCCTCAATCCAGCATGACCGAGTTAGTGCATCTTTGTACGTCTTAGGTTCAACTGAAGTTGGGAAGGCATCATAGTATCATAACAGGGCTTGTTCGTGTAGCTAGAGTCTTGTGGAAACGGGTCTGGAAGGGTCACCAATTATGTTTTGTAACGGATGATCTTTTGTCTATTTACTGAGGTGTTTTAAGATCGGAGCGTCGGAGTGCACAGTAGTAGGAATAACATCCGATGATGAGGATTCTTCAGAAATAGTTTCTGGAATTAGAATGCCAAAATAAGGATCGTTACTCATATGTGCAACCTCAAGGTCATGTGACTCTTTTTCAACACAGTGAGGAATTGTTTGGGTTTATGATTGTGGAGTGGTTTGTGAGGTACTTGGTGAGGGTACATCTTGATCAACAGTTGTTGAGGAAGGTGAACCAGTTGACTCAACAGGAGCTAGATCTTCTTCTACAGGAACTAGAGAGGTAACGCTAGCTGGAGGAGAGAAGAACTCATCAAACACTGGTTGAAACACAAGATCTCATTCATGCCTCGATGGTGGTACAAATGGTGCTGAAGGAGGAGGGTTTGGAATGAGACCTGAACTGGGTGTTACAGGAGTCATTTCATGAAGCGCGGGTTCTAAACTACTTTGTTCAAAAGCCATAGCTGTCAGCTCATCAAAATCAACATGGATGGTTTCTATGATTTTTCAGGTACGTCCGTTCTAAATATGGTAAGCTTTCTTCTTGGGTGCATATCCAATGAAAATACCTATATCAGCTTTAGCTTGAAGTTTGCCCAAATTCTCACTATCATTGTTTGGGTAGCAAAGTGCACCAAAAACGTGAAGGTAGGATAAATCGGGTTTTTTTGTCATGTAAGAGCTCATAAGGAGTTTTTCCATGGCGACATCGTATAATGGGTCGGTTTTGGGTGTAACATGCGGTAGCAACTGCCTCGTCCCATAGAAATAAAGGAGCCTTTGCATAGATTAACATTGTTCGAGCGGCTTTAACAAGAGTATGATTTCACCTTTCAACAACACCATTTTGTTGTGGAGTTCGTGCAACCGATGTTTCGTGAGAGATGCCAATCTGTTCATAGTAGTCTCGCAAAGTTTGATTAAGAAACTCGGTTCCATTATCTGTACAAATGTTCCTCACAATTGCATTCAATCTATTTTGTATAATTTTCAGAGACTTGATTATCAAATCAGGAGCTTCATCCTTTGATGCTAGAAACTTTACCCATGTGAACCGAGAGTAATCATCGACAATGACGAGGATGTACTTTTTCCCATTTACACTTGCAACACACATAGGCCCACAAAGATCCATGTGCAGAAGATATAGTTTTTCTTGATTGGTGTCTTCAGATTTAGGTTTATGTGATTGTTTCTTGCTTTTTCCTATGGCGCATGCAGAACACAAATGATCCTTTTCAAATTTAAGTCTGGGAAGACCATGTACTAGACCGTGTCTGGCCAAGTGATTAATAGCACCAAAATTCAAATGAGACAGACAACGATGTAATAATAATGACTTAGTCTTTGTGGCTTTGGACAAGAGACATATATGAGAAGACACAATCATATCCCCAATGGATAGAGAATACATGTTAGTTCCTTAAGATCCTGAGAGTAAATCAACACCTTCCAGATTATGAACAAAGCATGTGTGTTTTCTGAAAGCTACTTCAAGATCTAAGTCGCAGAATTGACCAACTGAGAATAGATTGTGTCCTAGTCCTTCCACATAATAAACCCTTGAAATTGTAACGTTCCCTATCTGATAATCACCATATGCCATAATCTTCGCAACTTGGTCGTTACCGAATTTGAAAGTATTGAGAAATTTATGAACGAAATTGGTGAGCTGAGAGCGATCTCCGGTCATGTGCTTGGAGCATCCGGAGTCCAAATACCACAGAAAAATTTAGACAACCTACAGTCGATAAGAAAAGAAGAAGATGGAGCAACTAAAGTATTGGATCCCCAAGATGTACCGGGTTCTATTCTGTTAGCAGTCATAGATTTTACAACCTTAGGTTTGCTATTTTGAACAAACTTAGGTACTTTAGGTCTCCTGGTATATACTCTAGTTATTACATGTTTTGTTGCAACTACTTCAAGAGGAATAGGATCCCTAAGAGGCGCTTTATTAGTGACGGTTAACCTAGCTAAAGGGCACACATTTCCAACTAAGGTGAAAGTTTGTCCAGTAGGTTTCTATTTATATCCAATAAAGTTAAACACTTTACCATTAGGTTTCTATTCTTTTCGATTTTTATTTTTCTTAGAGACAGATTTAGCACGCACATTCATACTATTCACATGATCAATTAAACACATAGCATGATTAGCATCAAACAAACATTTATTACATATAGAACATAGAGCCTTAACACCTTTAATAGGATGCTTAACATGTTCATTACAGACATTTTTAGAATCAGAGTTCCTTTTATTTAAACTAGATTTAACTTTCCTAGATTGGATTTCTACTTTATTCTTCTTATTACTACTTGGTGTTCGCGGAATCCTATCATTCTTTGTATTGCCTGAAGGCTTTGATCCGCTAGCACTAGTAGAAGGGTTTACACTTGTAAAAGACAATAGGTCTGTTAGGTACTTTGGGAATGTTTCCTGGTGATGTGACAGTGTCAGCAAATTGAACTATTTTCTTCTTGTTAATAGGCGTGACCGCAACTAATTTCTCACTTGGTTTGTAAATATCAGGGCAAGTATCTTTAACATAACCTAGCAACTCTTAAATCAGCTTAACATACATACAGGCTGAAATAGATTCCACTATCTAAAGGGTTTTATGATTTAGCTTGTTCAACTACATCCCTAAGAATAGCAGCTTATTCCATAGTATGCTTTAGGTAGTATTCGTGAGCTTCTCTATTATTCTTAACCTTAGGAGCCAAAATTACTAGGTCAAGCTTATACATTCCTGGAGCAATAATGGTAGCATTTGACACATGGGCCAGCATTGTTCAACTATGATCTTTTCCTTTGAATTTCCTAAGATCCAGTTTTGAATGCTGTTAGACAAAAACCTTATCCTGAGTTAGCATTATAAGATCATAATTTTCAATAGACTTCTGATTAATTATTGACTAAAGATCAACATGTTCTTTAGCCTGAACGATGAAGGTTTAATTTTCATCATGAAGTCAGTTTGCAAAATGCTCATTCTTAGCAATGTAGTTTTGTCACCCTATGGCCAGTTCTATGATGATTGTCTCAATTTCAGCTATGTCCTTTTTCACAACTGTATTGGTGGTGGAAGTATTATTCAAACCGTCTAATGTTTTGCCTTCATACATCTTGAAAATGTTGTGTCTTTTGCTTAAGCTTAGCTTTCAAATTTGTTCAAATTAAGACAATTGATCAAATAAGGTGCAGTTGGTTCACAATGAGGTTATTATTCATTTGAAGAAATTTGCTTATTGAGGGTTGCATTGCAATTGGTCTCATGTCATGTGAAATGCGGGGGATGGGTGTGTTGTTGAAGGTGAGAAAGATCGATTATGCCGAAGGGAGGGTGTTAGGTGGTTCTCTCTCTCTCATATCATCTCTCTCTCTATCTCTATCTCTATACTTGTATCTACTTATATTACTACTACACACACACACAGCACACTACACTATATATTGGATGAGAGTGGAGAGGGGGGACACGGTGTGTGAGGTGCAGGGAGGTTTCAAGGGGGGGGAGAGGACATACATAGAACACACACACACACTCTCTACACATCTATCTATACAGGGGAATGTGTGCGCGTGGTGGTGGCGAGGGGCGGGTTAGGGGGAGAGTGAGATGTAGAGCTATGAGAGACTCTCTATGTATGCTTATAGTTCGGATAAGCTAGGGGGGGAGGATTCAATGAGATACTAGAGTGTCGCGTAATTTGATCCTCTTTGGTTAGGGGGTGTGGTGTCGGTTGGACGATAATGAATAAATTTTTTATGGGTATTTGGGAAGGAGCAGAGTGTGGGGGTGTGGGGGTGGGGGGGGGGGGGGGGGGGGGGGGGGTGGGGGGGGGGGGTGTTGGGGGGGGGGGGGGGGGGGGGGGGTTATATATGTCGAGGGAGTGGGGAGGTGGGGGGGGGGTGGGGATATGATGAGGAGTTTATGGATATATATACAGATTGCGTGATGAGAGTGGGCGGGCAAGGGTAAGTTTAAAAAAGGCGCGTAGTACTATTCATCATCTCCCACAACAAATTCCCTGTCTCCACTACCAGACAAAACATCCCTCCCTTTGCTTCGCCCCTATGTCAACCAACACCTCTACACACCTTATCCCACCAATTGCCACCTTGGCAATCCAAGGATTTAGGGTGTTGATCATACAACTTGGGGAGCACTCAATTTGGACGGTTATGATGACATTTGTGACCTCTCTCACACAACAAGCACACCCTTGAGCTGTCTCTATGAAGAAACACACATCAAGGCCTAGAACCTTCATACGTCTAGTATAAATAGGGTTCATGTGTAAGCCATTTGGCAACCTAGTTTTTTTATGTAGTTTTTACCTAGTTTTTTATTGTCTTTTAATTTACAAAATCTTGTAATATGTTTTTGAGTTTAATGAAAATTTGAAAGTTTTAAGCAAGATTGTGATTCATGTTTTTCTCATTGTTAAAAACTCCTCATAAGTTACTAAAGGCCCTCATTTAATCATATAAGCTAGCTGTTTTTATAAAAAGACTAAGTACTTAAGAAAAACTTTACAAAACACAAAAAGAAATCCACCCCTAAAATCACCTCAGCTTTTATGGAAGATAAGCAAACAATGGAAGTGCTTATGGACCCCACTAGCTTGTGCAAACAAGCTAGAGCTTGTTAGATAAGCTCTCTAAGAGCCGTTTTTCCCTGTTTGTGCAAAGGGCTTGTAAGTCTTCTATTTTTCAAATTTTAGCTTATTTACTGTAGCATAGCTTATTGTGTTTAATTTCTGCTTATTCTTGCTTATTTATGCTTATCAATGTTAGTTAATGCTTATGAATGCTTTCTTGTAGCTTAGAAATCATTAGTTTGAAGTTTTCTTAAAAATCTGTCTTAAAGTAGCTAAATATTGCATTATTTGTTTTTAGCTTATCTGAGTGCTTATTAGTTGTTTAAACATGCTTAGTATTGCTTATTATGCTTGTTAAACATCTGGTCTTAAAGGTTTGTTCATATGAAAATCAAGTTTTTAAGTTAAAATTGGTAAAAAAGTGCTTAAAGGGGTGTTTGGTTTAATATGTTTCATAGGTCAAAATGGGTCAGAATTAGTTGTGCCTTTTGGGTCATGTTAGTTTAGCTTGAAACCATCATAAAATTTAGCTGTTGAAAGTTTTTAAGTGTTAGATATCAAAATCATAGCTTATATAAGTTGTCTTTTAAATCTGTGAGCTCACAGCTTATTATATAAGCTTGTATGATTGGACCTTTGAATCTTATGTATTTGTGATGTTTTTGTGTTGATTCAAGACCTAAAAGAAGTTAGAAACAAAGTCTAATAGCCTGCAAATTGTGTTTGAGTCTTTGTCATATTCTGTCAAAAAATTTGGTTAAGTGTTTTCTTTGAGAAATGGCATTTTTAATTGATCATTGTGGCTTATTCAGTGTTTCAAAATGCTTTTTGATTGTTGTTATGTGTTCTATGATGTCTAAACTCAATCTGTTTTGTGGTTAAAAGTTCATAAGGTTCTGTTTGAGGACTTATTTTTAAGCTCAAAAGTTGTGTTTTGCAAAGATTTGAAAAGTTTTCTAAGTGTTAAAAAATGAACAACCAGCTTTTTCATTAAGCTTTTTAAGGGCTTACTTGTGTTTCAAACTCCTTTTTGATTCATGATTATTGTAGCTTATTGTGAGAGCTTTTCAGTGGTATAACTCTTTAAGCCATAAGGATCCACTAAGGAGCTTAAAAATAAGCCCAAAGTGACCCTTTTGCTGTTTTGATTGTTTGATTTTGTCATTTTGCTCTTGTGCTTATTTGAGAGCTTATCTGCTCATTGCTTCTGCTTATTTAAGTTTAGTATTGTTGTTCGGTAGTTTAAGTGCATAAGTGTTAATAGTCTTCAGTTAGCTTATTTGAGCTGATTTGTTTTTAGTTTTGAAAAATTTTAAGTTTAAATGCTCTTTTGTCATTTTGTCAGTTTATGCTTTAAGGTAGGCTTTATTTTTCTTAGTTTTATTTGTTCATTCATGCTTATTAGGTATAGCTTATTAGTAGTTTACAACTTGTTTGCTCTTAACTAGCTTATTTGATCTTAAAAAGCCCAAGCAGTTAGCATTTTAATCCTTTTAGGATATTAATGGATTTGTCATTTAAATTGCTTATTTCGTGCTTATTTTTTAGTTTTAAAAATATTATCTTCATTAAAGTTGTGTTTTTATAGATTATTTATAAGCTGTGTTAAAAAGTTTTTTAAAAAAAGCCAAAAGGGGGAAGGTGGAAGTCCAAGGTGTGCCAACGGCTCAAACCCTGGTCCTCAAACACCATAAACCCTTTAATTAACACCACACTCCACTATCAACACTGCCTGGCTTTTACGTTTCTTTTGCTTCTTTTATTCTTTTAACAACCTTTTAAGCTGATCAAAGTTGATAGTATGCAAATCTTTTACAAGCTTGACATCAATCACAAACTTACTCCATTCAGGTGGAAGACTGTTTAAGATTTTGGTATTAACTGGAAGTTGTTCAAGTTTTATTTTGTAAATGTTCTTGTCATTCATCAGCTATGTAAATCTCAAGTAATACTGATGAAGTGATTCCCCCTTGATGTGAGCAAACTTATCAAATACATCATACAGTTTACACTCCCTTTCTTGCTTTGTCAATGAGGTACCTTGCATTAGTAGTTGAACTTTTTCCCATAGATCCTTGGAAACTCTGTGATGATTAACAAGTGAATAGATATCAATGGTAGACCTTGAAGAATGATATTAATTGCCTTCATATCATAATTCAGCTTGAAATTTCTTAGTAGCAGACAATTCAACATATTTCTTTGTCCTAATCACCCCATTTTCTTTAATTGTAGGCCAAATAAGTGGACCATGTTTAACTGATTCAAGTATCATTCTTTCGTGTTCTCTGTTTTGCATGTATAATTCCATTATACTTTTCCAAGAATCATACAGGTCTTTGTCCAACATTGGTGGACGATTGTCAGCACCAGAGAGTATCATGTACTCAGCAAGAGTATTCCTTTGTCCAATTGGAATCATTGAATCCATTTTGATTTGATATGTGATTAAGATGAAAGATGATCGTACAGTGATTAGAGGTTGTTGTGTTAAAGTGAGCTTTGATTAAAGTGTTTGAGTCTTTGGAATACACGAGATTTTACAATTCTTGATAAAACCGGGAAAATAAATTTTCACGAGAATTTACAAATCAAAGAACAACCGTATAATTCTCCTAATGAAAGTGTATAATTCTCCTAAGAAAAGCGTATAATTCTCCCAAGCAAAGCGTATAAATCTCCCAAGCAAAGTGTATTATTCTCCTAATGGAAAAGTGTATAATTCGCCCAAAAGAAATGAAGTATAAATCGCCTGTAGATTTATGTATAACTCGCCCAATGATATACGTATAACTCGCCCAAGTGAACAACGTATACTTCGCCTGTAGATTTACGTATAATTTGCCCAATGAATAACGTATAATTCGCCTGTAGATTTACGTATAATTAGCCCAATGATATACGTATAATTCGCCCAAGTACGTATCATTCGTCTGTAGAACAAAGTATAACTCGCCTGTAGAACAACGTATAACTCGCCTAATAGAACAACGTATAACTCGCCTAATACACTTCAAAACTCAAAAACTAAAAATCTTAAAAAGACTCACTTTTTGACGTTTTTACCTGATTTTTCTTGTACTTCTTACCTATCTAAGACTAATAGAACCTTAAAAATACAAACTTTAACGTTTTTGACACGAAAATTTTGAAATCAAGATTCAAGTACAAAAACCCTCTTTTTTTTTAAAATCTCAAAAAGATCAAGATTTTAAAGTTTTACCAAGGCTTTTCTTGTACAACTAGACTATACTAAGGTAATAGAACAAGAAAGATTAAAGCTTTATGGTTTTTAAACCCTCAAAAAGTGAAAACTTCTTGAGAGGTTCGAACCAACAAACACGCCTAAAAAGAGTAACAAACACACACAAAACCTTCACAAACACCCCATGGCTCTTGATACCAATTGTAGAATATCTTAACACACACAAGGTATGGATTCAATACAAAGTTTAGAGAGAGAAAGAGAGGTGGTTGGATGAACACTTAGAGAAATAAAGTAAGAAATAAAATGTTATGTTACTATATGAAATGAACAACCAACACCCTTTCCATAGCATGGAAAGGGTTTATATATGCTTAATTGGCCAGTTATGGCTTGGCTTTCATGGGATTTCCATGGGCCTTGGACTAACTAGCCTACTAAATTTCCTAATATTACTTTACGAACTATCTAACGATATAATGGAAGTAACCGATACTTTTCGTATTCCTAACAAATTGCTTCAATGGCTGCACGCCGACCATTGCCCATGTACAAACTTAAAGCTCCTGGATTCAGTTTCCTACTTCCCCTGAGACCCTGAGTTGTATTACAGATGTGAGTACCACAACCAGTGTCATAAACCCAAGATTTATTAGGAAAGGTATAGAGTTCTATAGTGAAGATACATGAACTGCTAGCTCCTTGAGATAGCTTCTTGTTCTTCAATAACTCGGCTAAATACTGAGGACAATTCCTCTTCCAATGACCTGTATCATCGCATTGATGACAGACTGAGTCCTTAGCAGGATTTTCCTTTTTTGGTGGAGGGAGAATCTTGGGCTTGGGAGCATAAGTGAGCTTATTCTTTCCCTTCCCTTGATTATGACCCCTAGCAGCCAATTGCGGTTTCTTTTGTTTGTTGTTTTTTTTCTGGACCTTTCTTGCTCGAATTACATGAAGTGCAGGATCTTTCTTGGTCAGAGTTTGCTCATGTAGCTTCAGCATGGCATGCAACTCATTAACCGTCTTCCCTATGCCATGCATATTGTAATTCTACACAAAACTGTTAAATTCCTTGCGTAGAGAGATCAAAATGAGACTCACTCCAAGGTTAAGTGACACGAGGTGGCCTAGGCGCTCTAGATTATCTATATAGCTCTTCATTTTGAGAATGTAAGAGCTTACAGACTGCCCTTCTTCCTGTTTGTAAGAGTGAAAGTCTCTCACGGTCTGAAAAAGTTCATGCTCTGCTTGTTGAGCAAACAGAGTTTTTAACTCTTGTAACATCTCATAAGCACCAAGGTTTTCCAAATTTCATTCGATATCTGGTTCCATGGTCATGAGCATGAGTCTAACAATTTCTTTTGATCCTTTAACCCATGCAGCATGAGCTGCAAGAGCTTCTGGAGCAACTTGCTGACCAGCTTGAGCTAGGACAGGAGCAGGAGGAATTGGCTGCTCTAGGTAATCCAACTTATCCTTAACTGATAGTACAATTCTTAGTTGTCGGTACCAGTCAATGAAGTCGGGTCCAGTTAATTTTTGTTTCTCGAAGAAACCCCTGAAAACAGAATAGTTAACGGCCGAGGTAGTCATCTACAATCATAAAAAGTTCAAATAATTAGTATTGTCGATAATTAAATTCTTAAAAGAACTACACTTCCCAATTAATTACTAATAAGACTATGATCCACTGGACCTCACCACTTATTAACGCGACGGTTGACTACGTGTAAACAAGTAGGGCAAGAGGTAAGCGACGAGCGTTAATTGCATAGATGCAACTCTTAGTTTTATGAGACTTTATGACATTAGTAAGACTCTTATAAGTAATTGTAAGTGTTTTTTTGTCTCATCTTATGCCTAGGGTCCGAGGGATGACCAGGCGAACTCGATTTAAGTAGACCAAAAAAGAACATGCGGGAAAATTGGAATAGATCTGATTATATAAAATATTACGCCAGGGGTTGAAGAGGCTACGAGGTAGACTTGAGAGGTCAAACCAAATGCACGTGTTCTTAATTTTGGCTGGCATAGACTTAAAATTTCACATAGCGGTATATACATAAATGTGACAAAATCGTGTACAAAAAGCATGCAAAACATCTTGTAGCACAAGTTAAGAAAACATTTTGTTAACCTTTTTGGTATAGACATCATTTTGTCAAATGTTCTCGGTAGCTCCATTTTGGACGCACAAAGAAGCGGAGAAACAGGTCAGCGCGAAGCATATTAAAAACCTGACTTCTTTTGAGGAGCCTGAGCAACCCGCTTTAAAATTCTCTTATAGTTTGTCCATAATGGGTGAGCCGAATTTCTAATTTACTAATGTTGTTTTGATGTTAAGAAAAACCTTTTGTTAACATTAGTTTTATATTTGCCAATATTGCGGGAAGCATTACAAATTGATCAAACCCTATATTGTACTTCTACATGTGTCCAGAGACACAAATTATTCCAATTATTCCCTCATATGCCGAAGCATGTAGTGAGGCGGGATAAGATTAAAGATCAATTTAACCCTAGAAGTTCACTAAAGTCATGGTCAACTAAGTCATGATGCAGTAGTGATTCATCATATGATAAAAGCATATAAAAACTAAAATTACACAAGAAATCAAATTTCATAGTTTAATGTCCGTATTAAATTTGTCCAAAAAACCCCAGTTTCACAAATAACACATAATTGGTCACAAGGAGTATGCTTACGTGTATAATATCATACATGTTCAAACTAAATTTCTCTTTAAGTATTAGTCCGTTTTTAGAGTTTCATAAAGTCCTTTTGAAAATATTGAGTAGTCACATGGCATATCACATATAAGCAATTAAAACAGACAGAAAGATGGAGTAGAAGTGAAGAAAAACTCTTATATGGAAAGCAGTAAATCATATAATGCCTCAAGTTCTCAAAAGAGTCTTCCCCAAACAGAGAACCAAAAGACTCTCACTAGGTTTTCTGCTAAAGTGCCTAGATCGCCACATCCATCATAATAGCATGATTGCGTGAGTCTTAAGGCCGAGATAAAGAATAGAATAACATGACAACTTAATTAACTTTTAATTTTAATCTATACTTCTTTTTAACAAGTAACATAGCTTTAGATTCTAGGTCTTTATTTATTTTTATAGCAAGAATTGCATATTGTTGCCATAATTTTCCAATAAAACAATAAATAAAACGTTTTCTCATGCAACCCTAGCGTGTTTAATTTGTGTGTAACCCATAAACACCAAACAAGGATGACTCGTGATGCCACTTTGATGAGATTGAATAACTAGTTAACCAATAACTATGAGTACCCAGCGGATATGGATCTAGTTTAGCATATATGATTAACACACAAATAATATGAGAAAACTAACCTTTGATGAAAGACGTGAATGAATCAAACGAGAACCTAAACCTTTGAAACTTAGTGGTTAAAATACCACCTCTATGGTTGCTCACACAACACGTCAACCAAGTGCGCCAAGATGCTAGCCTTGCTTCACGTACCACCCAAACAACTAGTGTAATACCTTGCTTCCTGAATCAAGTACCAAATCCAAGCCTAAAAACCTGAACCGAAAATCAGAAAGCTAACCTAGGGTTTTACCAAACTTCAGTGAACCGAAAATCACTAGAGTATATCGAAAATCACCAAATCAAACCCTAATTCGTTTCTATTAGTTGTCACACCTGAGAACCTGTTAAACCGAACCCCTAAACCTGATGTGAACCTTATGGGATCGAATCACACCTTGAAATCGCCTTTTGGGATTACCGAAACTCAACAGAAGTGAAAAAGGGTGCACCGAAAATCAAAGAATCGTACTTGGGGTTTTGTTATTCGACTGTTTGAGTTAAGGAGAGGAGTAGCAGCTTTTAGAGAGTATTAGGGTTGTGTTGTGTCGTGTGAATGAGCTAGGGGTAGGGGGAGGGGGGTTTATAGCCTCTAAACCCTAGTTGTGGTTGCATTAGGAATGCACTCATTCACCCTTATCAAAACTCCACCCTTCTCCTTATCTCCTAGATCCAACGCACCTAGACACTCTCTAGAACCTTCATGTGGCCGGCTAACAATTAGACTCTATAAGTTTCTTGCCTTGTCGTTTTAAGTCCTTTGATTTACTTAAGAAACGTAAGTGAAGTTTAAACGCACTCTAAGTGTCTTAACGTGTGTGCCCCCAATAGGCTCACACATTTCTAGTTGTATATTGCTAATCCAACTAACATATTCCAACCGTTTTTAATGAGATTTTTTAGGTGGTGTTTCTTTGACGTATAAAATTGTGATCTTTAAACTGTATACACTAAATGAGTAGCGACATGATCCTTTCGTGTACTTTTGCTAGCATCCGACACCCGGTCCCTGTCGGGCCCCTAAGGGTGTGTTTAGTTGGAGAAAAATATCCCATTTTTCTAGGAAATTTTTCATTTGAGAATGAAAAACCTAAAAACTTGTTTAGTTGCACTTTTTTCCAATATTTTTCAAAAAACAAAAAATTCTCATTTTCTAAATTTATATGGAAAAATAGAAAACCACAATTTACTATTCTCCATTTCTTTTTTCCATAACAAAATAAAACGTAAATATAACTCAAACCAAATAAAACGTAAGTACCAATATTCTAACCCTATCTAGAGGTGGCAAATGGGTCGGTTTGGGTCATGGATCAAATGGGTCATGGGTCAAATGGGTCATGGGTCAAACAGGTCATGTTTTAAAAATAGGTCTAACGGGTCATGGGTCAAACGGTTTGGGTCAGGTCGACCGACTAAATTATGGTGTTTTCATACATTTTTGAACATTTTATACGTTTCGTCATTCTTTTTACGCTTTCGTCAGTTTTTTTTTCCTTTTTTACGTTTTCGTCCGATTTCTTACGTGTTCGTCCGATTTCTTAGGTTTTCGTCCGATTTCTTACGTTTTCGTACGTTTTCGTCCGATTTCTTACGTTTTTGTCTGTATTTTACGTTTTCCTCTGTTTTTTTACGTTTTCGTTCGGTATTTTACGTTTTCGTCAGATTTTTTATGTTTTCGTTCGATGTTTTACGTTTTCGCCCGATTTCTTACGTTTTCGTCTGATTTTTTACGTTTTCGTTCGATTTCTTAAGTTTACGATTGCTTAAGAAAGCATACGAAAACGAACGAAATCGGACGTACATGTAAAAAAACGACGAAAACGTAAGAAATCAGACGAAAACGTAAAAAAAAAGACGAAAACGTAAAACATCGAACGAAAACGTAAAACATCGAACGAAAAAGTAAAATACCGGACGAAAACGTAAAAAAGCGGAGGAAACGTAAAAACGGACAAAAACGTAAGAAATCGGACGAAAACGTAAAAAAAACAGACGAAAACGTAAACAAAAGACGAAAACCTAAGAAAGTGAACAGAAACGTAAAAAAGACAAAAACGTATGTAATCAGACGAAAACGTAAAAAAGGGCGAAAACGTAAGAAATATGACGAAAACGTAAAAAAACAGACGAAAACGTAAAAAACGGACGAAAACGTAAGAAATCGGATGAAAACGTAAAAAACAGACGAAAACGTAAGAAATTGAACGAAAACGTAAAAAAAGACAAAACGAAAAAACAGACGAAAACGTAAGTAATCGGACGAAAACGTAAAAAACGGGCGAAAACGTAAGAAATATGAGGAAAACGTAAAAAACGGACGAAAATGTAAAAAACGGACGAAATCGTCAGAAATCGGACGAAAACATAAAAAAACAGATGAAAACATAAGAAATTTGACAAAAACGTAATGTTAATTGAGATTTATATATATTCGTTAATGTTAATTTCGAGTATACTACAAATTAAATATATGCTTGTGATTGTAGTTAGTTTTTATTAATTTCATTTGTATTTTATTTTTTATTATTTTTATAATCGTATACAAAGAGCTAATATGAAGAAAAAAAATATTAAATATGAAAAGAAAAATTAGTGAAAATAGATCCATCTAAACATCTTTTCATTTTTTTTAAAAGAAAAATACAACTTTTATCTAAACAGGTTTTCAAAATTCTCAACTCTTCTCTAGAGTAGAAAAACCATCTCCTTCTCTAGAAATTTAGAAACAGAAAAACATGAAATTTTTTCCACAACTAAACACCACCTAATGTTCTCACTTTCTCCGCATTTCTTTGATACACATGTCTTCATTGACACCCCCAAAACTTGAAGTTGATACTCTAATTCCTTTCTAGATTTAAAGTGAGGGGTATACAACTTTTTTTTGCTGTAAAGCAACACATATTCTGTTAATAACATGTTGTTTGGTATCATCAGTTAAAAGAGATTCGAGAAAACATAACTAGGTTATCTACAATATTAAGTAACATATGCACGTATGTATCGCCTATTTTGAGACATAAAAACGTTGTTTTTCTTATATGTGGACAACCCATTTTTCCACGAATTAATCATCTAGCCGGTTACAGTGGATGTATCTAACTTGGCATATCGCAACAACCCATTATTTGATGAATGTTTTCAAACCTATGCGCGTCTTTGGTGTCATTAGGTCTCTTTCTAAGCCATAGCACCTTTTGAGTCGCTTAGAATCACAACAAACAACGATCGTACGTGAAACAAGCACCCTAGAACAAAAATTATATGGATGGACATTCAGTTGACGTATGTGTTGTGAAATTCCTCCTCAGAATTACTTATCAAATGAGATGTCATGTGACCGCGTTATATTTTCCCATGCGCACTATAATGCGAGTGACCACACATAATACATTGTATTCGGGAAAAAGGATTTTTCGGCTCAAAAAGTGATGATGTATGAGGATTCCAACTCTAGAACCCTGATTATCTACTAGACCAATTGTTATAAACCAATAGATGAGCTTGAAAATGGGTTGGAACCGAACATAAAAGATTTTGAGATGAAAGCTATAAGCTTGTTTAAGTCAAATATGTAATCGAATTTGGAGATAATAAAAGATGAACTGATCGATCACCTAGAAATGTTTCCACAAAGCTTTACCTGATGGGATGATCAGTTAATCACCTTACTTAGCTTCCTGCCTTTAGACTAGGATATCCACTACTAGACATCGATTTGAGGTATTATTCTTTTTATAGTGAAAAACTACTTGTTACATAAATAAGGGTTCGTACTTCGTTGCATAGTCACATATGTCTCCGCTAGCTACAAACATATAAAGAGTTACAGTGTTACCAAAATCATTTTCAACCAACGCACAAAAACATACACCAATATTGGTGCAGCATGTGAAAAGATGCAATCTGTTTAATGCATCAACTTGCACCACTAAATTAGAGAGCGAACAAAATAACATATAATTTTGGAGTAACTCACTTCTCATATATACAACCATTTAGATTTAGATATTAGGTTCAAAATCGAAATAAAAATTTTACTCGATCCGAAATGCTTAGTATTTATTTATTGTTTTGTATAAGTTACTAATTTGGTGTATAAGTTATTAATTTGTAGGATTCTTTAAATTAAACTACTTTATGCTCAAATTTTATATGAGAAATATGGGTGAATAAGCTAGTAATTTGTAGGATTCTTTAAACTACTTATGATAATTTATTTATGCAAGAATATAACGCATTTGTGAGGAAAAGGAATACTTGGAATATTCCTTCTAACAACAAGCATAATGTACTATTATAAATTTAGTAAATGGTTGTAAATGGCTTAATATTCCACTTGTATATTCAAAGTGAACATTATTGTAGATCACTTTAAATTATAAATGAATCTATATAAAGAATACTTTCTATTTACTTAACTATTGATACCGCTAAACTTGGTATGCATGTGAAAAATATACGTAGTATATCTAGTACGAGTATTTATAAATTAAATATAGAAACATAAAAACTAATTCTTTGATCGTGCTTAAACGAACGGTGCACATGAGTCAGTTCACATGGTTTTCAGGTCTTTTTATTCTGGAGTCTTTTGTAGCTGTAGTTTGCACACAAACGAAACGAAATGAATTTGGCAATACAACTTATATTAGGGATGGCAACGGGTCGGGTTCGGGGCGGGTTTTAGTGTACCTGTACCCGCACCCGTTTATAA
>BQNB010111179.1:0-17340 GCA_026074375.1 Tanacetum coccineum
TTCTCACCCTATAATAGTTCAAAAAAGTAAAGTTTGGGCTATGAGACTCACCTTTGCAAGTGTAGAAACGAGAGTAAATAAGCAAGTTTAATGTTAACTGTCTGACGTAACCGTGATCTAAATCAATAAGATGCCTTAAGGTTACAATGATATGTTCTATATACATATGAGTTTTGGAAAGTTATACCACCCATATAAACTTGTGTATAAGATTTATTAAACTCCTCAAGTAAACACTTAGGAAAATGTGTTAAAATGTACTTTTCTAGACTTAGGTTAAACACACATTCTACTAGAAATGTTGATACAAATTTGAAAGGCCATAATTCTCTCAATTCTTAACCAATTCTAATGAAACAAAGCCTGAAATTTAGGTTTGTGCGTTAGCTTTCAAACCCATATGGCCTCACTTAGTAATTCAAAGTTTTAGATGTCCAAAGCCCAAACTGTCGTCACAAGACACGGGTGTCAGCAGATATACATGTTGTCCACTTGTATGCATTAATCCGTTTTAGAATACCAAACCTCAACCAAAAATTATGATTTATAGATGAAAAGCTTCCTAAGACATTAGAGTATAACATGGTTAAGAGATATTTGCTAAAAGGGCTTAGTAAAATAGGTAAAGTACGTTCCAGAGTAACCCTAAATTTAGACTATTAAAATGACTTTGTATCCTTGTTTAAATCAATTTTTTATACAACAAATCTAATATGGTGACTTGAAATCTATGCATGACATGATAAATAAGTGAAATATAAGTCTCTTGAAACACTTACACGAAAAAATGAATGAGTTTAATGATAGTGAAATGAGCTTGGATCAACCCAAACACTATAAACCTTAGATGTGGACTACCAAAACCCATGTTATCCTTAACAACCCTTAAAACCTTGTTGTGCCCATCCAAATCGTAAACCAAATTCAAATTCAAATTCAAATCCAAATCCTAATCGTAAACCTATTTTCAAACTAAACGGGCCGAGAAAAACATTCCTTCTTTATAAGAATGTTAAGATTGAGATAAAACAAGAAGGATTATGGCCTGCGCATTACGGCGGGCTTATTTGTCTTTGGTTGGTTAGGCGTGAATTTACATTACTTGTATTGTAATACTAATATGTTATGTTATTGGTCAATATTTTTACATTTTTCAACAATGGAAATGCTCTAGTCTGTCATCACAAAATGAGATAGCCCGAGCGTTGAGGCGGGGCTATTTTTGTTTGTTTGTCGAAGATACATTTTCGTAGTTATGTAGCCGGTAATATTTGTAAGAAGTAAACTTTCATAGATTTGTCTATAAATATCTTCTAGACTACCTACACTTCTACATATTTAGCTTTCATGTTTTTTAAGATAGAGAAAAGTGAAGTGTTTGTGTGAATTAAATGGAGGAATGGAGGGTGTTATTTATAGGGCAAAAGGCGGAGTAAGTAGATAGTTACTTGCATTAACCAAGTTGTAATTGTGTTAGTTGGTTTAAGAGCATCGAAGGAGACAAAATGTGACACAAGTACCATGGAAAAACTAGCCCTAACTCATTGAGCCATGGTTTTTAGTGGTGTTTTTTATGATGGTTGACTTTCTTGAAGGTATGGTGGTTCAAGGTGTTACCCATAGTGTTCTTGGTAGGTTGTAGAGACATGAAATGATGGTTTGGGGAGCACAAATAGAAAAAGGGGGCTTAGCATTTAGAAAACAAAAGAAAAGTCTCAAGTTTATAAAAACATGTGTTATATATAAATGTGATGGTAAGGTGGTGTATTGTGTTGGGTATAATGTGCATGCATGAAAAATGATTTAGGAATGAAAAACCATGCATGGACAATAAATCGAATGCATATGATTACTAAATCACGATCATGAAAATGTTTATGTGTTTGCTTAGCGTAGACTAAACCTTAGTCTAGTGTGGTAGTTCACGACGTAAAATGTCCAAAGATGGTTCTAGTTATGCGCGGGATAACTTAACAGTTATGCGTAAAGTCTATTATTTACTTGTTTAGAATAAAACTTCCTCGTTTATAAATAAATGTTAACTTAAAATTGTCGGTTGTTACAATTTAATATCTTAAATTTCTCGTATAAATATCTGATCATGAATAATGTAGTATGATAAGGGACAATAATAATTTTACACCTAGAGAGATAGTATAAAGCATAAAAGAAATCATATCACCACAACACAAACGTAAACACAATGCGAATATAAACACAAACCGATAAGTAAAAGAAATATCAAACTGGACACGATGATTTATAGTGGTTCGATCACGAAGCTCCTCTTCTCCCGAATCCACTCCGCGAGTTTCCGATGTGAGAGTTACTTCACTAAGTCAACAAGCTCCCTTCTCGGCGAAAAAAACCCTACAACATCGCTTATAATGTTTACCAATACTAAGATAGATATCGAGTTCTTCTTTGGGAACAACCAAACCCTGTATATTTTTTGGCCCAACATAACAAACCTTTCACCCTTGTGTTTTAAGGCTTAAACACACTAAACTTATTACCCTTGTGTTTTAAGGCCTAAGCAAATAAACCATCTAACCTCTAGTTTGGTGTATAATGTTGAAACAAGATGTTGTATGGTAGTGATACAATGTGGTGTATAATAGTGATCTAAGACAATGTTGTCAAATCGATATGAATGCCTAACCTACACATTAAAAACTCTAAGCTTGATGAGGTTAAACTTCAATTGATAATAAGTATTCAATGGATGAAGATGACAAGAGCTCTATTCTTCTTGTGTTGGATCTTCATACGCAAGTGTGCTTGTGATGCATGAGGATGGGAAGAACTCTAAGCTTGCTTTGATGGATAATCATGTAATAATGTGCTTTCAATAAATGTGAGTTAAAAGCATTGTGATAAAAACTTAAAGAGGGTTTTGCAGACTATAGAATGTGTTAAGTGACATTACAAAAGCTTGAAAATGTTTGCAACTATTGAGGAAAGATGTATGCAAAAGGGTGGCTTAAGTAGGCAAAGGGGTATGCATACATAAGTGTACGTGTCTCCTTCCAAGGATGGATCTTCTCAAAAGATCGTCCTTCTAATAAGATATGTCCCCTTATCTGAGCTATAATTTCATATGCGTTTTGATAGGTCATTTCATGTCTAATATGAAATCTTTTCTTTCTTGTTATGCAATAGTACTTGCGCTCAATCACTAAAAATAGGTAATGAAATATTTCATGCAACAGCATTTAGATACTTATTACTTTGGTCTTTGGATTTATATGCCAAAATGACTAATCCTAATTATAATGCAATATTGTATTTGAATTCTTTCCAAAGAGGAAGATTGTTGATTATTGAGTAAATCTTAGTGATTTGGTAAATCTTAGATGCTTTGGTAAATTTTGAATTATTATGAAAATGGTTAGTCATTAGATCCATGCAAGATTTCTTTCCTAAAGAGGAAAATACTTATCTAGATATTCAAAAGTGGATTAAAATATTCTATAATAATGAAAGTAATGTGCTAAGTAAAACTTGTATTAGAGTTTATAAATATATGTAAGGTTTATAAAATGATGTAGGTGTTTTATGAAAGTTTGTTTAATGACTCCGAAATACATTTTGAACATTCTCAATGCATTGTTAAATGATTTAATTATAATACAATATATCCAATGTTATTTTTGAACGGCAAAAGATATATAAATATAAGATATGAAAAAGCTTCTGGTAAGGCACTAGAAGCTAAAAGTACATAAAACAATCTAGAAAAGAAACAATGTAACACATTCTAGACCCAACCTGAGACTTTACCAGCGAGGACATCAAAAGGGATGAAAAAACTCTTGCCAATAGAGACAAGAGAAAAATCCCCACCCACGGAGGCCGAGCGACCAAAAACCGTTATCACTTCCAAAGGATTTTTTTTTATTTGACGACCCAAACAAGTCCCAAGGAATAAACAAAACAATAAGGACCGACTCCATATAAAGAAGGACAACTAACATCATCTGAGTAGGGCTAACGCGCGATCAACAACGGAGCCTTAATCCAATCCACCCAACTATAAGACATACGACCCCTGTAAGATTGCCAATAAAAAGATGAAGAACGAATGTTATCAAACATGTCACCTTTTCTCAACGGGTGAGGACAAAATATCACATTGTTATGAAACCTCCAAATCCACCAAAAAGAAGCAACAACGATAATGTACAAACGATGCGACTTTTATTTAGGAGCTTGCCATGAAGTGAAACAAGACCTCCAATGACCATACGATGTAAATGTAGGAAGAGGAAAGTCGCACCAACTACGAATCAATCTCCAAATCTCCTTAGCGAAATCACAATCAAAGAAAATATAAGAAGAGGATTCCATATTACCATTGCAAGAAGGGCACGCAATGGAAGCAATATCCATGCCCCAAGCTGAGAGATTCAATCTATGACGTAACCGATCCAAAGCCAATCTCCATATTAAAATATTTACTTTATGCGGGAGGGTTTTATCCCAAGAAGTCGGAGGCACTAGAATGGGAAGAATTTTCGCATCAATAAGACAACGAGTATCTCTAACTAAAAAAATGCCATCGATAGCCATATCCCAAACACATGAATCTTCCTCCACAATAATATCCACAAGACTAATTTCCAGGAGCAATTCTATAAGCTTTGTCAATTGCACACAAATGGGCTGTTGTAATTGATTGAGGGCCCATTTGGTCTTCACAGTCTTCATAAATATACTATTGGGCTTTCCCGGCCCATCAGATGGGTAAAGATTGCATTCAATAGTATTCTTCAGTTCCGGCTCCGGTTTGACTGCTGATTCTTCAGATTTGACTCTGACTTTGGCATTTTTGGACTTTGGCCTTGATTTTGCACAGTCTTTTCCATTCCATGCTCAGTTTTGTCATTTTGGCTTGGTTTTCTGTCTTTTTGATGATATCCACTTCCTGCACAATACAAATGCAAAACAAACATATATTTGGCAGTTTTTGTCTGTTTTTGGTCATTTAAGCTCGTTTTTAGAGGTAAAAGATATGTGTAATTAAGCACTTATCAAAGGGCAAGGTTAAAAGCTTTTAAACTTCCAATATTCAGACCTCCTTAATCAAATAAGGAAAGGGCGTTAGACCATTTGATCCATGAGAGTTTCCTAGAATCTTGAGAACCACCCCAAAAAAACTTGGCATGATATCTTTCTAAATACTTCAAAACAGTTTTAGGGGACTTAAAGATCGAAAAGAAATAAATACCAAGACTTCTAAGGACAGCTTTAATGAGAGTGAGGCGTCCACCAATGGATAAAAGATTAGCTTTCCAGGAAGATAGCTTCTTGTGAAATCGATCGATCAAGAATTAGCAACTTGAAACAAGGTTCATATTGGATCCGATCGGAAGACCAAGATAAGTGAAAGGGAAGATTCCTGATGCACAGCTTGTTCGTCTAGCCATATCAACAACATCACCATTAGCAACACCAATAACGAATATGTTGGACTCGTGAATGTTAATTTTGAGACCCGATGCTAAGTAGAAGACATGAAGAACACGAATAATGTTATCAAGGTCTCCAGAATTCCAATCAGTAGTAATAATAACATCATCAGCATAAAAAAGGTGAGATAAAGTGATATCCGAAGAACCTATCTTGATCCCACGAATTAAACCAGAACTAACTGCATTAGACATAGCACAATGAAGACCTTCCATGATAAGAATAAATAGAAATGGTGATAGAGGGTCTCCTTGTCTCAAACCGCGCTTGATGGAAAATTCAGAAGTAGGACTACCATTAATCAAAATAGAAGCTCTTAACGAATGAAGGCAAGCAAAAATCCAAGATCTCCATGTAGAACCGAAACCAAGACTAAAAAGAATAAAATCTAAGTACTTCCAACTAACCGAGTCAAAAGCTTTTTCGAAGTCCACTTTAAAGATAAGCATCTTTTTCTTGATCTTTTTAAACCAATCGATCACCTCACTAAGAATAAGAGGGCCATCAAGAATTTTCCGACCCGCTATAAAAGTAGATTGCTCTTTACTAACAATTTTATCGATCACTTTAGAAAGTCGGTTAGCAAGAATTTTAGAAATAATCTTGTACTGAATACCAATGAGAGATATGGGATGGAAATCTTTAATGTGTATAGGATTACTAACCTTCAGGATAGGCGTGAAAAAGGAGGAATTAGCACCTTGCGGTATCATACCAGAGGCAAGAAACGAGTCTACAAACTTGAAAATATCTTTCTTAAGAAGATCCCAATATTTCTTAACGAAGGCAAAAGAGAAACCATCAGGTCCGGGGGATTTGTTGCTGCCATAATCCCAAACAGCAATTTTAACTTCCTTCAAAGTAACACGAGTCTCCAAAAAATCACGATCATTCAAACAAAGGCCAGTAGAGTGCACCAATGGGGAAAAAATAATAGGAGAATCATGGGCTTGAAATTTTTCTTTAAAGAAATTAAGGAAAGCGTCCTTAATTTGAGGCGGGTCCGTAATCCAAGTGCCATCGTGCATAATACCGGTAATAAATTGGGATCTCCTCTTTTGATTAATAATCCCATTAAAAAATTTGGAGTTTTCATCACCTTTGATATCCCACATAATATGAGCCTTTTGAATTAAATCATGGGCTTCAAGATTGTCGAGATTATTGATAACGCCCAAATTATACATATTTCTATGGCGTTATTTATGTATATTTGATCATTTCTCGTGAACTTTTGGTACTTAATTAGCTTGAATTGTTTATAGGTTCACTTGAAGATACTACAGGCCCAAGCTCAAGAATCTATACACTTTGGGAGGCAAATACAAGAAAAGAAAGATTTCTAGCTAAAGTTCATGAAGTCTGCCGCACTTATAATATTGTGCGCCGCACTTTCCTTTGAAGCCAAAACCGCCGCACTTATAATATTGTGCGCCGCACTTTCCATTGAAGCCAAAACCGCCGCACTTATTTGTAAGTGCGCCGCACTTCCAGTAAAAGCCATTAATTGCTATCGCATTAACACCCAAAGTTCGCCGCACTTTTTCCTAAGTGTGTCGCACTTTGGACCCAAACTTGCCTATAAATTAAGGATGAATTTTCATCCTTAAGACACTCATTCCTCACTATCTATCTCATTCTATAAATTATCCCACACACACATACTTCCCTTACACCAAGAAACACCACTTTCTTTGAAGGAAAAGATCTAACGATCAAGAACGAATATGATTTTCTTACCTAGTTATTGAAATAATGGAAGTTTATGTAAAGTGTACTTTTGTTATGAACTCCTTAGCCATGAGAGGCTAAATCTCTCATGACTGCTTGGTGAAGTTACGATAATGAATAAGTGTTTGGTATGATCTTGATCGCTTTAATCTTAAGCTTATGTTGCAAACCTGTTATATCTTATCTTATCTATTTTTGCTTATCAACTTAGATTATATAATCATATCGCTATAGGTCGAAAGACCTGTTATGATTTATGTGGTTTTAAAGATTTGTATATGGTCTTTAACGTTGTGCCGAGAAATCCATTTTCATAAATTGATAAACAAAATAAGATTTGATATAATAATAACTGGATTATTAGCGTGGCACATTTGGTCTAGTTAACTAAATATAAGTCTTAAGTTAACCATGTTAGTTTGTGAAAACGTTTTCTGATGAGAAATCATTATTAAAAATTAAAGTCCCATATTCAAGGTCGAATCATTTCCAACACTTATAAGTTATTTTCAACTATCCGAGTAGTCATACATTTTATTATTGGTAAAACTAAAGTTATTTTCAAAATTGTTAAAGTCTATTTTTTTTTTGGTTATTTGAACACTACTCTAATCCCTGTGGACGACCTGGTCTTACCTAAAAAGATTATACTACATACGTGGGTTATACTTTTACCCGTGTGTTTCCATATAACTATCCGGTATTTTTAGTCTTATAAATTTAAAGCTTTTGAAACACATCAAAGTTTTTTGGCGCCGTTGCCGGGGATTTCTTAGCTGTTTTGTAGTCAAACTCTGGAGAATTACTTTAACCCCCCCTCTTTTTCAAAAATCACCATACAGTTTTCTGGAAAACTGACCAAAACAATTTCTCTCTTGGATGTATACACGTGCTTCCAATTCTAAACTTGATGAACCGTTACCTGAACCTGAACGTACTCTGAATCGAAGACTTCATCGACGAAACAGAAGAGTTCTATACGATCAAAGAAATAATCCACCACTACACCTGAGAATTGTCTACCCGCCCGTTCTTAACATCAACTATCTCTGTCACTTTCTTGATATTCTTTGAAATTACGATCCAATAGACGATGAACCAATGTGGGTTGCTGACCATGTTGTCGCTCCAACTCTTAGTTTCACAATCACTATTCCTGAAACTGCTAACGAATTTGCTATC
The DNA here is from genome assembly GCA_026074375.1 of Tanacetum coccineum. Lineage (NCBI taxonomy): Eukaryota > Viridiplantae > Streptophyta > Magnoliopsida > Asterales > Asteraceae > Tanacetum > Tanacetum coccineum. The sequence goes on from BQNB010111179.1 coordinate 8,386, forward strand.
AAAGGTAACCACTTGACTCTTGTCAAAGGAAACCAATTCGATGGTAGAACCAAAACCGATCCTCATAAACATATTCATGATATCCTCGGAATCTACGATATATTTAAATATAAAGATACTGAGAATGAAGTCGTCCGCCTAATGATGTTTCCCCTATCACTTACCGGAGAAGCAAAAACATGGTTGGACGAACTCAACGAAAGAACTATCGAAACATAGGGTAAACTTCGAACTGCTTTCATTAGCCGTTTCTTCCCCCAGCTCTTTTCGACCGACTTCTCAGAGAAATCCAAGCTTTCTCGCAACATGAAAACGAATCTCTAACCGATGCTTGGCTTCGTATGAAGGAAATGCTCCGAAACTTCCACGGTCACAATCTGTCCAATGGCAATATAATTAAAATCTTTTATCACGGCCTCAGCGAAATAACCCAAGAAGTTCTAAATGCCGCAGCTGGTGGTATTTTCCTCTATAAAACACCAAATCAAGCTTATCAGCTTCTGGAAGATAAAGTCTTACTCAAGCTCGACTGGGCTAAAAATCAAAAAACCAAACCATCTCTTAAAAAACCGTTGCTTTCGCTGATGAAGGTAGTAGTAATTCTATTACTGACAAAATTATGGCCCGAATGGATGCTATGACCCTGAAAATGGATGCTCAGTATAAAGAACTCCAAGCCCATACTAAAAAAACAAAACCCGATCTTGATGAAGATAATATACCTATGTCTCGAGAAGAAAAAGCTAAATTTATGCAAACTTTTCGTAAGACTCGTTTTTACAATGATTACCACGACTAGGACTCGAATCGCGATAATTGGCGTTCAAACGAACGAAGTAGTTACAATCGAGACAACTACCGATCCAATACAGATGATAAACCATACGATCTTCAAAAAAAATTCAACAATTTCATGAAATCTTAGCAATCGACCAATGCTTTTGTCAAAGAAACATTCATGGATCTCAAAACCCAACTTGAAACCGTTGCCAAAAATCATCAATCTTCAATTCAAAACCTTGAAACCAAGTTCGATAGACTTGCTAACAAGCAATCTGGTCGGCCTTCTGGATTTCTTCCTAATAACACTCAACCAAACCTAAAAACATATAACTCCAATGCCTACCAACCACCGCAATCTTGCAATGAGAATGTAAATGTTGTATTCACAAGAAATGGTAAAACTTACAACCCAACAGTTAACCCAAATGATCAACAAAACGATTCTGAAACTCCTATCAACTTCGATAGCAATGATGATGATGATGAACCGACACCACAACCAAAAACTCAAAATCCAAAATCAGTCAATGAGACTCTGTTACCCAAACCATACAAACCAAAATTTTTGTATCCCTAACATCTTAGGAAAGAGGAAATGTAAGCTTAATACGGAAAATTTCTCAACATGATTCGCGTTGTCCGAATCAATGTACCTCTTATCGATGTATTGGCTGGAATGCCTAATAATGGAAATTTCTCAAGGAACTAATAAGTAACAAACACAAAATCGAACAAATCTCTGCCGCTTTCTTAAGCGATGAAAGTTCAGCAATGATCCAAAACAAAGTTCCACCTAAACTCGGAGACCCCAAAAGCTTTCTTATTCCATGTAATTTCAACAAAACCTTCTCCTGCAATGCCTTAGCCGATCTTGGTGCTAGCATTAACCTTATGCCATATTCGTTATATGCCAAATTATCTCTCGAGACTCTTAAACCTACCAAAATGAGCGTAAGATTAGCCGATAAATCATTCAAATACCCTGTTGGAATAGCTAAAAATATGCTCGTTGAAGTTGGTAAATTCACCTTTCCTGCTAATTTTGTTATTCTCGAAATGGAAGAAGATAGTAAAGTTCTCTTCATCTTGGGACGACCATTTCTTCATACTGCTGATGCAGTAATTCGAGTTAAACAAAAACAACTCAACCTTGGAGTTGGTACTGAATGAATGATTTTCAATATCGATTCTGCAATGAAACACTTTTATTCAAACGATGATACTTGTTTCAGCATCGATGTCATCGATGAAATCTTAGAAGAAGATTTCGACGCTCTTTTAGACGAAGGTAGTAAAATCCTTTATTCCATTAAAGGAACCCTTCTTGAAGAAGAAATCTTTGCTGAATTTGATGAATTCATGGCAATGACTGCTGATGAAAACTCTGACTCTAATTCTGACACCGAAGACCCACAGTTCAAAAAATCACCATCAATACTTATTCTAAAATCAAAACATCTCTCAAAGAACCTCCTAAGGATCTCAAACTTAAACCTCTTCCTGATAATCTGGAATATGTATTCCTGGAAGAACCATTTTTTCTTCCTATTATCATATCATCTTAGCTATCTAAAGAAAAGAAATACAAACTCACATCTGTTCTTAAAAAGCACAAGCAAGCCTTTGCTTGGAAAACGACGGATATTCCTGGTATATGCCCATCATTCCATAAACATAAGATACAACTTCTTGATGACAAGAAACCCGTTGTCCAAAAACAAAGAAGGTTAAATCGGAACATGCAGGAAGTTGTTAAAAAAGAAATCATGAAACTCATGGATACCGGTATAATTTATCTAATTACCGATAATCCTTGGGTTAGTCCTATCCATTGTGTACAAAAGAAATGTGGTATTATAGTTTTGACCAACGAAAATGATGAACTTGTTCCAACAAGAATCGTTACGGGTTGGCGAGTATGCATCGATTATCATAAACTCAATGAAGCAACCGCAAAAGATCATTTTCCCTTACCATTTATGGATCAAATGCTAGAGAGACTAGCAGGAAATAAATATTTCTATTTCCTTGATGGTTTTTCTAGATATTTTTGGATTCCTATCGATCCTAATGATCAAGAGAAAACAACATTCACATGTCCTTTCGGAACATACGCTTATAGGCGAATGCCTTTCGGGCTATGCAATGCTCCTGTTACATTCCAAAGGTGTATGTTGGCAATCTTTCACGATATGATCGAAGAATCCATCGAAGTATTCATGGGTGATTTTTCTGTATTCAGAAACTCTTTCGACACATGCCTAAACAATCTTGATAAAATGCTCCAACGTTGTAAAGTTGCTCACCTTGTCCTTAATTGGGAAAAATGTCACTTCATGGTTAAAGAAGGAATTGTGCTCGGACACAAGGTGTCTAGCGCCGGACTTGAAGTTGACAAAGCAAAAATTGATGTAATCTCAAAACTTCCACCCCCTACTAATATCAAAGGTATTAGAAGCTTTCTGGGACATGCCAGTTTTTATAGATATTTCATTAAAGACTTCTCAAAAATTGCTCGACCCCTAACTAAGCTACTCGAAAAAGATACTCCATTTGAGTTCGATGATGAATGTCAAAAAGATTTTGAATCATTGAAAGAGAAACTCACATGTGCTCCTGTGATCGTAAGCCCAAATTGGAATCTTCCGTTTGAACTTATATGTGATGCAAGTGATTTCGCAGTTGGAGCCGTCTTAGGTCAAAAAGATGGTAAAAACTTTCACCCAATCTACTTCGCAAGCAAAACCCTTAATCCAGCTCAACAAAAATACACCGTAACCGAAAAAGAACTTATGGCTGTAGTTTTTGCATTTGACAAATTCAGATCCTATCTTATTCTCTCAAAAACTATTGTTCATACTGATCATTCAGCTCTAAGGTACTTATTCAAAAAGCAAGATGCTAAACCACGCCTTATTCGATGGATCTTACTTTTGCAAGAATTCGACATAGAAATCAAAGATAGAAAAGGAACAGAAAATGTTGTAGCCGATCACTTATCCCGAATCGAGAATGATGAAACAAGCGATGATAGTGAAGGTGATGATAACTTTCTTGGAGAAACTCTCATGGAAATCAACACCGTTAGTGAACCTTGGTTCGCAGACTTTGTAAATTACCTAGTCGGTAATATTATACCAAAAGGAATGACGTACCAACAAAAGAATAAATTCTTCTTTGACCTCAAACACTACTTTTGGGAGGAACCTTACCTTTTCAAAGTATGTTCCGACGGTATGATCAGACGCTATATATCTGGACCAGAAACCCAAACCATTTTAGATCAATGTCACCACGGACTAACCGGTGGACATTATGGACCCAACATAACTGTTAAAAAAGTTCTTGATTCAGGATTTTACTGGCCAACAATAATCAAAGAAGCTCATACTCTAGTTCTCTTATGTGAAGCATGCCAAAAGACCAGAAATATATAAAAACGTAATGAGATGCCCTTAAACAACATTCAACTATGTGAAATTTTCGACATATAGGGTATCAACTTTATAGGACCATTCCGAAATCATATAAGTTTGAATACATTCTAGTCGTTGTTGATTACGTATCTAAATGGGCCAAATCTCAAGCTTTACCAACCAATGATGCCCGAGTAGTAGTCACCTTTCTGAAGAAACTATTCTGCCGTATCCGAATGCCCAATGCTCTAATCAGCGACTAAGGTACTCACTTCTGTAACAAAATAATAGAAAAAACCATGAAAAGATATGGAGTTAACCACCGCTTCTATACGTCTTATCACCCTCAAACTAGTGGTCAAGTAGAAAACACGAACAGAGCTCTCAAGAGAATTCTTGAAAAAACTATTAAAGACAACCCTGCTATTTGGTCAAGAAAACATGATGATGCTTTGTGGACTTTTCGCACTGCCTATAAAATACCTATCAGTACTACACCATACAAACTAATATATGGAAAGAATTGCCACTTACCATTCGAAATTAAACACCGTCCATACTGGGCACTGAAAATTACAACCCAGATCTCATCGCTGCTGGTGAGAAAAGAATGTTTCAGTTACATGAGTTAGACGAACTTAGATACCAAGCATATGAAAACTATCTTCTATACAAGGAAAGAACCAAAGTTTGGCATTACAAAAAATTACGAATGAGAAAAGAATTTAAACAAGGAAACAAGGTTCTGCTATTTCACTCAAAGTACAAATTTAAACAACCGAAGCTCAGATCTCGATGGTTAGGACCTTATGTAGTGAAACATCATTATCCATCCGGATATGTTGAACTTTGTAGAAAAGATGGAAAGACGTTCATAGTCAATGGCCATCGACTCAAACTATATCATGAAGAAGACAATAACTCAAGGGAGGCAGTTACTCGTTTCTTCCCAAAAGAATGACTCTTGAAGTACGAGTCTAGCTAACGACTCTCTTAAAAATTAAGCGCTTCTCGGGAGGCAACCCGTGCTTCACTTAAGTATGGAGGAGTCCCTCCTCCATTCTTCTACTAATATCTTTTATTTATTTTCTAAAAAAAATAACAAAAATATTTTCTTTTTGTGTGCTTTTGTATGTTTTCTTTTATACAGGTAATTTAGCTTGAAGATGTGGAAAATTATGAAGTATGCTCAAGATAGCTCTACTACAGCTATGCACTTCTTTATGCCCCGAGAAGTATCGTTCTCCTTTAATTTTCCCTATTTTATCTCTATTATCAATTATCACATTGAGGGCAATGTTCAACTTAAGTGTGGAGGGGAGCCAAATAGGAAAAATTAATCATATCCTTCTATGTTTGCCATGTTAAAAACTTTCCAACTGATATTTTATGAAAATTCTAACTATATGTTTTCAAATTAAAGTAAAAAATGCTCTTAGTAAGGCAAGTCCAAACGGATTGACATTATAGCTAGCACACCCCAGTCCACTAAATTGTGAGAATTTTAAGCCTTTAGAATATTCGGGTATCCACTTTTGATACCAAAGATAATTGATGCCTTTAGCTTGTTCGAGTTAAGGTTTGAATGCAGTCATATGTGTCTATTCCGTCATTACGGATGTGTATGTATGATCTTTGTCGCCTTTTCTAGAACATTGGTATTGGTTGATAATTATGTTTGAGAGAGCCGGTAATTTAAAAGCTCTAGAACTTGTGCTTAATCATCATTTACTAGACCGAAGCCTATCACATAAAATGTATCCCGCAAATCCTTGTTCTTGCATGCACTCCTTTTAAATGCTATATTGCTGAAATATCTGAAGGTTGAATGAAGAAGCTCTGTGCCAATCCTTAGTTACCATTTGGTATGAAAAAAAAGAAGTTATATATGTGTGTTATAGTAGTTCAAAGAAATAAAGGCTTATGTTCGGCACATGAAGATTAGATCCTCTCTAGTACTAAAGTTCCGCCCTTCGGTCAGGTTTATGTGTTAAGTACAAGCCTATGGTAGTTGTCTAGATTATGTCTGTGCAAACTAAGTGTTCTTCACTGTAGCATATTTAACCCTATCTAAGTGGCCGAGTGAATTTAAAAAATCAAACACTATCCCTGTGTGAGGTGCTATGTTATATGTCTATGCCTGAAAAGTTATCCAAAATGCAAACTTTTATAAAAATCTAAATTTTCTCCACGTCACGACAAATGATTTTATTTTTTTGCTTCCATTGCTTAAGGGAAAGCAATAAGCTAAGTGTCGAGGGATTTGATAACGCCAAAATTATACATATTCTTATGGCGTTATTTATGTATATTTGATCATTTCTCATGAACTTTTGGTACTTAATTAGCTTGAATTGCTTATAGGTTCACTTGAAGATACTACAGGCCCAAGCTCAAGAATCTATACACTTTGGGAGGCAAATACAAGAAAAGAAAGATTTCTAGCTAAAGTTCATGAAGTCCGCCGCACTTATAATATTGTGTGCCGCACTTTCCTTTGAAGCCAAAACCGCCGCACTTATAATATTGTGCGCCGCACTTTCTCCCAAAGTTTGAAAAATTAAAGTCTAATAAATGCTATCGCATTAACTCCTAAAAACCGCCGCACTTATTTGTAAGTGCGCCACACTTTCAGTAAAAGCCATTAAATGCTATCGCATTAACACCCAAAGTCCGTCGCACTTTTTCCTAAGTGCGCCGCACTTTGTACCCAAACTTGCCTAAATATAAGTCTTAAGTTAACCAAGTTAGTTTGTGAAAACGTTTTATGACGAGAAATCATTTTTATAAATTAATGTCCCATCTTTGAGATCTAATTATTTCCAACATTTATAAGTTATTTTTCAACTATCCGAGTAGTCATCTTTATTATCATTGGTAAAACAAAAATTATTTTCAAAATTGTTAAAGTCTATTTTCTTTCTGATTATTTGAACACTACTCTAATCCCTGTGGAACGACCTGGTCTTACCTAAAAGTTATACTATATACGTGAGTTATACTTTTACCCGTGTGTTTCCATATAATTATCCGGTATTTTCAGTCTTATAAATTTAAAGCTTTTGAAACACATCAGGGATGAAAGCAATTGTGATCTTGTTAAACCCTAGCTCATAGAGACTTTACCTACTTACTGCTTAATGGCAATTTATACACTAGTAGTCCACTTGTCCAACTATCCAATGGAATCAGAACATTATTTGTTGAATTATCTAAATTCACCTACTAGTCAACATGTTTAATAAACCAAAGGTAAATTTTGTTAACTAGTTAAGCCAGAAGCGTATCCTTAGCATGATTTTAGAAAGACAATACTTGTGATCCTATGATTCTAGATGTATAAATCATTATATGGAGAGCTATCCCGGCATCTAGATTACTTGGTCCGTATCACTAGATCTAGTTGAATGATAGATCGCATACAAAAGCACGTAAACATGTATGAATTGATAAACATAAATAAGCATTCAACTATAAATTAAGCAATCGAGATATAAATAAAACCAAACATTTAGATCTTTATAATAATGGCTAATACCCGAAGGTATTAGCCTTCAAACATCATAATTACTACAAGAGTAATTGTTTTAGCCAAGATAAACTAACCGAGTTAACGAATGATACCAAAAACTGAACGATTACTAAAGTATATGGAATTACACGTTGTCTCCTATGGAATTGATAACGTTGCTTGACCTCTTCTTCTTTTTTTGTCCTCTGAAAATTGACTTTTTTGGTTTAGGTATTGAGAATATGATTTAGCACACTCAAAACTCGTTCTTGAGTTTTGTATTTTTAGGGTCTGGAAGTCGGTTCGATACGGCGTATCTAATGGGTTGGATACGGCGTATTGGAGTTTCTTGGAATAGGGACCACGTTTGATATCTTCAAGAATATTATATTCATTCCATATTTCCAATACGGCGTATTGGTCTTCTCTGGATACGGCGTATTGAGCTTTATTCCTTTGTGGTCTTTGGTGAGTGCATGCATGGATACGCCGTATCTTCCTTGATGGATACGGCGTATTGGTCTTCAGAATAGTAATCTTCAAAATATCTTCATTTAAGCTCTTGAATGCGCGCCTTTTGCTAATATTCACCAAGTACTCCATAATTACTTCAATTCTCAAATATAAAGGATTAAGTAATAATTCTTTGCAATAACTATACAAAATGGGTTAATAACATGGGATAAATGATGCTATAAAATAGACGTTATTTGATGTCATCAACTATACTTACATAAAACCCTTGATTGTAGCAGCACCATGACCACATCTTGTCCCACACCTTTTCCTGCTACCACACCACGTGCCGGGGTATTTACTCCGTTTGTCATCATATCCGATTCTGACAATGAGATTACCACCTTACCCGTTAGACCCGCACCACCGTCACCAGATCGCACACCGGCTTTGTACGGCTACCCACTGGATTCTGGTGATGACTCATCAGACAAGGATCTGAGTGAGACTGCTAAGTCACTCCATACCCAGACTGCTTCGAAATTAGTTGTTCATCCACCACCTACCCGATCAGTACCCACTAGCCCTGTCCTTGCCAGTCAACCTGGAAATGAGATCCTGATGCCACTATGCTACAAAGCAGCCATAAACCGATGGAGAGTTGCACCATCATTCACCTAGTATCCACTACTTTCATCAAAGTTACCATCCTCATCTCGTAAGAGATCCAGACTACTCTCACCATCATTACCACTATCAGTACCACCATCACCTGAGCACATGGAGTCA